>WOVY01008637.1:0-23788 GCA_013436015.1 Rhipicephalus annulatus | reverse complement strand
AGCGAGTGACGTCATTCAGCTCGAGCAAAGCGAACGCGAGACCGAACACGGCGCTGCACGCGAAGTGTCTGCCGCCAGCGAACTTCAAACAGGAGAGCGAGCGTACGCTTGGCCGCCGCCACGAACAGCGCTGAGCTGGTTGGAGCTAGCACTGAAGAAATCGACGGTAATGCGGCCTTTTTTCGCAAACTCAGGCGAGTGCAACGCGCAAACGCGAGTCCACCGCTGCGGCCAACGGACAGCGCCGAGTCAGAGACGGGAAGCCAACTGTAATGGTGACAAATTTTCAGTGAGTTCCGACGCTAGCGAAAGCCCCGCCAGCCCGTGCACTTACAGCGTGCGACATAGAACAACCAAGAACGTAATTTCCGACAACTCCAAAACCGTAACGAGGTCTCAGCCCAATATCCTCAGCCAAGAGCTCATCGCAGCGGCGAAGACAGGCGAGCACTCGATGAGCAAGCGTACGGGAGGGCCGACGACAATAGCGGTGAATTCCAGGCGGTCGCAAAGCATAGGCGAACTGCAGACGCCGAAGCAAACCTTCGCGATGCATTTGGTGCATGCGATATACAACACGACCGAGCCTGTTGCCAGCAAGCGCGATCCGTATCGCACACGCCACGAGTAGAGTAGAATAAAGAATGATAACCTACTTGCCTTAAAATCCAGCGCGGTTTTATGCCCTGGGTCGGACTGAAGTATATATACGATAGTACTGTTGTCTTCTCGGCCACCATATTGGCCTTCTCAACTGTTGCTGCCGTGTGTGGTCGTGACTATCTTGAAACCAGAGATATACAGCGTGACGTAGACTTGCTCGAGACTTCATGGGTGCATCGAAACGCAGAAGCAGCAGCCCACGCTCATCCAAGCGTATACACAAGCACCACGTCGTAATTCTTAGATCGTCGAATCCAGGCGGCCGTGGTCGAGCACTCCGAGCGCGACGCAATGCCAACCATCGCCGGTAAAATACGGGGAAAGACTGAGCTTGCAGGGGAGGAGAAGGGAAGAGAAAGAGGGTTGGTCACTTTGGCAACGCTTTTCGCTCTGCCTGTAATCCGCGGGCGGTTCATTCTTTCGGAGCTTATTTGGAAACCAAATGGTTTCGCACGGCAAGCTTCTCTCTGTGGTTGCTTCTCAATGGTCTACCCATTCATCGCACGTGTCTATTGGGCTCCGTTATTCCTTTTTTGGGTAATTTTGCCTCAGAGTGTAACTGAAAAAATGTAGCGCTTGATGCACGGCTGGCTTGGATGCTACAAACAGGTGATGTATTTCAATATTTCACGCATTCCTGTCACGACGAGGCAGGTATTGTGGGGCCGTAAGACGTGTGCGAGAAAAACCACACAACAGTTCACCAAGGAAAGAAAAAATTGCACAGAAAAACAACAATCTTACGCTGTGAACAAGAAAAATTAACTCCATAACAATTTCCCTAGTGTTACATAAATGAGGTTTAGTACCGAAGTCCTTTAGTATCCGAAGTGGCACCACTCAATGAAGTACTGGCATCATAAAACACAGCCTGCGCATGCGAGCGTAGTGACTTTTGTATGGTCTTGCCCAAGGCCTTTTTTATAAGCAATACAACTTTACTGATCGTACCTAATAAACTATGTGATTGCTAAACTCACTTGCGCAGACAGAGAGCTTTATCATTTGATGATTTGACCGATTTAAATGAAAAGGGGGGCCTTAACGTCCGGAAACCACCATAATATTATGAGAGACGCTGGAGTAAAGGACTTCGGAAGTTTAGACCAAATAGGGTTATTTCACATGCACCAAAGTCTGAGCACAAGAGCCTGCAGCATTTTCGCCTCCATCGAAAATATAGACGCCACCACCGGGATTCGATCACGTGACCTGTGGGTCAGCTGCCGAGTACCTTATCCACCAGACCAGCATTTATTCTTTAACGACCACTAGAGCGCCATGGCGTGGCAGAGAGCTTCTGGAGCAGTAAACCGCACAGAGGGCACCTAACTACCATTTAAAACAAAAAGTTTGTATAAGTCTATATTGGCAAGATATGAAGATATAAACACAAAACATTTCTTAGCGAACTTCGGCCACTTTAAGCGTATCTATCTACTTACCTATCTATCTGTCCAGCAGCCTATGACTGTAACCTCTCCTGGCTGTTTAGATAATAGTATCAATACCTAACTTGGTATAGCATACCATGAAGGTATGAAGGACATAAAAAGAGCATATGTATGTCATGAATGTCATGATTTATATTTCATGGTCCTGCAGCTCTTGCGGTGGTTTCGTTTGCATGGCGTGTTGCAAAACTGGTATGGTATGACATGATTGCATACCGAACATAAGCAACCGACCCTAACATAAAAATCATGATATGCCTGTCATGTAACAACATGGCTACACGCCACGCGTATGATGCATTCGCGGCCGTTTCGCTAGCGTCACATATACCGAATTTCATAATACGGTACGTGAATGGATGACAAAGGTATGTGATTGGTGCAAACATGATAATCATGAGATGCGTGTCATGTAGCAACATGACTGCATGCCACGCTCACAATGCGCTGTTGGCCGTTTTGCAAGCTCCCCGTATACCAAATTTGGTATTTTGGGGACGTGAATAGATGAGGAAGGTATCATATCGGGGCAAACATAATAAACATGAAATGCGTGTCATGTAACAACATGACACCATGCTACGCTCATGATGCGCTCGCAGCCGTTTCACTAGCTTCACATGTACCAAACTCAGTACTACGTGACGCGAATGGACGACATGCGTAAATGACACATCCAAACATAATAGGCATGACTTGCGTGTCTTGTAACAACATGTCTACATGCCACACTCATGATGTGCTTGCGGCCGTTTCGCTAATATTGATGATATGTGGGGTTTAACGCCCCGAAACCAGCATATGATTAAGAGAGACGCTGCAGTTGAGGGCTCTGAAAATTTTGGCCACCTGGGGTCTTCAACGTGTACCCAAATCTGAGCGCACGGGCTTACAGCATTTCCGCTTCTATCAGAAATGCAGCCGCGGCAGCTGGTATGTGCTCCTGCAACCTGCTGGTCAGCAGCCGACTACCTTACCCACTAGACTACCACGGCGGGAGTGGCCGTTTTGCTAGCTTCACATATTCCTAATTGTGTAATACGTGACGCCAATGAATGACGAAGGTATTTTACTGGTGCAAACAAGATAATCATCAGATGTGTGTCATCTGATAACATGAGTACATACCACAATTCGGGCGCCAATACATTTCGACGTGATGCGGTGCGCGTGCTCGCCCGGGTTCATTTCGGGGCGTCAGGGCCGGTGCTGAGCACCCACGATGGCAGACGTGCCTGACTTCGGCTCCCTGTTTTTTTTTGTCAGTTTGAACAGTTTTTTCCGCTGATAGCCCACGGTTCGTTGCCGCAGAAGTGAATTCCAGTTACATGGTGAGCCTGTGTTGCACAGACAGCGTTTTTGGAGAAAATTTTTTGCTGTGTTTTGTGAACTAACAACCCTAAACCTACTAAGCAGCTTCGAAGCAGCTTCGAACGCGGCTAAGGGCACAGCTGCTGGCGGCCGCGTTCGCACCATCTTCGCACCGCGTCCGCACGGCCGTGCCGTGCCTGGTGAACCTGTTACGCTCGGTGCGTTTCACTCCGAATCTCAAGGCGCCTATTACGAAAATGACCACGGCGTGCACAAGCATTCAAGCGAAATCGTGCGATTTCCTAACGCTATCTGACGAAAACGAGACAATGGATGCAACCCAGTCTACGTTGTCATCAGAATCATCCACCGGACCTCGTGTCAACGACGCCGCTGCGGGCTCTTCTACCGTCCCCACTGAACTTCTCGACAATGGGGTACAAAAGAATCACGCCGAGTACTACCGACGCCAAGTGTCGCCGAACAGACTGCACGCCGAACGGGTGAGTCGGCTACGCTATACTGTTTTGATTAGACTGCTAAACAAAGTGCATGTGACAGACTTTCCGAAACAAGCCCTTACGCACGCCATAGAGCAAAGCGCTCCGTCAACTTTTATTGCAGAATTGGTCTATTCTCCGCTTTCATATAACCAGTAACTGCGTACGGATGACACTGCGTGACGAAGGTCATTTTCGAAAACTGTGCGCACTCTCACGCCTAATGACAACAGTCAATGATAGTGTGCCAGTAATTGATGTCGACACATCACCTCTTCAGCCACACGCAGTCGGCAGCTCTCGTGGGGTAATAAAGATCAGACCCCGGCCTAACGATTGAGTACATCAAAGCGCCTCTGCGCTGTGAACAGGCAACAATCACCGATGTGCGCATGCTCAAAAAACACAGCTGCTGCTTTTGACATTTTATACGGACACCATACCGAAACTCTGTTTGATTTGTGGGGTTTAACGTCCCAAACCTACCATATGATTATGAGAGACGCCGTAGTGGAGGGCTCCGGAAATTTCGACCACCTGGGGTTCTTTAACGTGCACCCAAATCTGAGCACACGGATACCGAAACTCTTGGTGTTTGAATATGAAGTCATGCGTGTTGACGAATATCGCCCTCGCCTGGTCGCATGCTACAACTGTCATTGTTTGGGGGCATGTTGCCAAATACTGTTCCTTCCCGCCAGTATGCCGGGACTAGATAAGCTCTTCAAAAGGTCAACCCAAGCTGTAAGCAGTTTCCTCATTCCGTAGCTTGTGGAGCGTCCACGCACATTTCACTTAGCCTCATTGTCCTGAACGAATATATCTGAATCAGCCCTTACTCGCAACACTAATGATTCATCATCTACGACACCTGCCACACATCCTACCCCTCTGATGCCTCGGAAAGTAACCTGGTATCAAACAGCCGCTACTTCCGATCTGACGCAGCTTATCAACAACCTTCGCCAAGAAGTACAGAAAATACGGCAAGAAAATCTGATTCTTTGCGACCTCATGCTGAACCAAAAGAAAAAGAATCGGTCCCCAACGCCAAGCCGCAGTCGGTCTCAAAATAAAAGAAAGAGCTTTTCTCCGACGCATCGTTCTAAACTGATGACAGACAAGTACTCCGCCTACTTTCACATTATTGGGCTTCTCCGACAAGAACAGGCTCAAGAATCTAATAAGCTGGAGCATGCCATTCGGTAGGAGATGGTAAACACTCTAACACGAGCCCTTGATACCATGCAAACCTCGGTTTAAAGTATGTTTGATGAAATGCAGCGCAGTGTCCTCACTGACGTCAATAATCAGCCGCGAAGCAGGGCCTTCCTCATGAGCTATTTCCCTCAAGGGGTGCAGTGGAATTGTCGTAGTTTTAACCAAACGTGCTCCACTATCCGTAATGATGTTCAAAGGCATTGCCCCTTCTTCCTTCTTCTCCAAGAAATGCGCGGCACGTGCTCGCTTCCTGGTTAAGCGCTTTTTAGACACCAACCATCAAACATAAGCGGCAGCTTCCCAAAGGCCAGGCAGCGCTTTTGGTGCGTAATGACTGCCCTGCCAATCACTTGGACATTCCTGATTTCAGTTCTAATGCACGCGAAATGGTAGCTGTTAAAATTTGTCCTCCTGTCCAAAACTCTTTGTAGCCGTGTATGCGTATTTTCGCCCAAGAAATATTTCAGTTGGACCAAACACATGGCTGGAGACGCTTAAGAAAGCATCTAAGAACCTCTTCTGCTCATTGGGGGTGATTTTAATGCCCATCACCCTGCCTGGGGTGCCTTAAAGCCGAATAAACGTGGAAAGTATCTTTACCACGCTATTGAACTGTCTTCTGTGGAAATTTGTAACGCCCCCGACACCCTACAGGAATATGACTACATAGAGCGCAGAGAGACACGACCCATATCTTACCCTCACCAGCCGCCAATTTGTACGGCACTGGACAGTCTCAAGCCAGTCATGGGGCAGTGATCATCTCCCGATATTCGTGGCACTTCATGGAAAACGCCTCCGGATCAAAACAACAACGATGACTAATTAGAATACTTTCGTAGTAATGTTACTGGATCCTCTCGACAGTTGGGGGCCTTCTGGACATTGTTCAACAGGCCCGTGAGCTGGCACGTGAAACAGTGCTATGAAAAGACCATACTCAACCGATGGATAACCATTTAGACAATTCATGAAAAACAGTAGACTATTCAGTCAGAAGATACCGCTCGCAGGGCAAACGACACTCCGACTCCATGAAATTTAAGCGCCAATTTAAGCTTATCATTAAATATCAGCTCCAACTTCTGAATGAAGCCTGGCAATCTACCTGCGAGCACCTTGGCCGTGTACCGGGCCTCTAAGTTTATGACGCATTTTTGTAGCCTCAGCGGGATAGGAAAGAGCAACCCTTTTCTGGCCGACCTGCTCCTCAAAGCAGATCCGTCAGTTGTAGAAGACAAAGTTAATATCACTTTATTTCCTCACGCTTCACTCACTCTACCTACATCTCCGAAAGCCTGCACCATAACGCAACCTGATCTGAATCTCGATCGCGCATTCGGCATGAGAGAAATGCTAGCAGCCTTCAAACACAGGCCTCCTTGATCAGCGCCTGGCCACGATCGATTCACATTGCAAGAACTCCGCAACCTAGGATATGAAGCCCAGGACGCACTTTTGGCGGTAATCAATGACCTCTGGGCCTTAAGAAATGTTCCGGAGAACATTAAGCAGTCTCTCTATTATGCTATTCCGTATCATGGAAAAGAAAAGACCCTCTGCAAGAACCTCCGGCCAATATCTTTACCGTCTACTTTATGTAAGCTCATTGAACGCATGATTCACACACTGTTACAAGCTGCCACTCTAGCGTCGCAAGCGCGAAGTCGGCGACGGGAATGACAGCAGTTTGGTTTGTTCCGTACGCAAGCAAAGACAGTGAAAAGATCAGAGATGTGAGAAAACAAAACAAACTTTACTCTAGTGATATTGCAGCACACGGGATCTAATACAACACCTCAATACAACTAACAAAATACATCAAACCCTTGATACAACAAAAGATACATATAAAAACAATAAATCAGCTTACGCGAGAGAACTATTACAAACTACACAAACTAACAACAATAGACTACGGGGGAGAATGTTCGAAGATATAAACAGGTGCAGGCATACGTGTGATGACCAGCCGCGTTGCTTCCCCGACGATCGGATGCGAGAAGTCGAAGAGAGTTTTGGCACGACTGCGATGTCGGCGGTGTTGCAACACTGGTGGCTCCGGGAGGCTAGTGCTTGCAGGTGACTTTGAGCAGGTTGAGCTAACTCGAGGCGAAGTCCCGATGTCTACGTTGCAGACGTTATTATCACGTCACAACTAGACGAACGGCTAAGTTTAGGTGACCAGCTGATACAGAACCACACTAAACACTTCTAGAAAAGATGCTTGTTGATCTGTTTCTACACCATGTTGGTCAGTGACTAGTCTGGCTAACAAGGCAAAATCCTGCGCTTAAATCCCCCTCGTGCCTCCTCGCTCTCTTCCATGGGGACAAGAGACCTCTACATGAGTCCAATAATGCGCGTTTAATTGATGGAAACTCGGCCCCAAAAAATATTTTGATCTCACCCCTTTTTAATTTGGAGAGGGCCCTCAACTAGCGACAGTGACAAACTGTTGGGTTGTTGTCATACGGCTTAGCCACCAGAGGGTTTCCCACGCTTTTCCCCGTGGGAAACGGTCAGACTGTTTGGCTCTCAGCTGGTGCGTCCCGTAGCCTAATCCTTGTTCAGGGTACATCGCGGCCTTTCACGACTTTGCAGACACCGCCGCAGTTACAAAAGGATCAATCGTCGACGGCGACGTTCCAAGAAGAGCACCTTATTTTGCACTTCTCGGCTCCCTTTCATGCGCACGCCGTTTCCCACGGTTAGTGGGGCAAGTACGGCGCCCGTTGATTGCCGTGACGCGGGGCCGTCAAAAATGGCCGTCCGTGACATTGCCCCCCACTTTCAGAATGATATTCATAACATTGGCTCACACGGAGGGGAATTTTTTGGCCACAAAGAACAAAACACCGCCAAAGAGGGAGACATGAGGACTGTCTCTCTCATACACAACATAAATAGGCAGAGTACATCAAAGTAACAACAAAAGGGAAAAAAACAATTGTTAGAGTAGCAGCTTCAGTTACACGCAAGATTATCAATGCGCCATGCAAACAAGAAAAAGAAATAGCCGTGTACTGCAGCCATCAATACAGAATACAATGCACGAATGTATACTACGAACAAAACGGAACACGTGCGCTCCTCTACTGTTGTGAAATCCTTTAATGTGCATTACAAGATGTAAAAACAACCATTGCACCAAGCAATAAGAAAATAACTCAATTACAACTTATTGTACAATGAAATATGCACATACGAAAAG
This sequence comes from Rhipicephalus annulatus, assembly GCA_013436015.1. NCBI lineage: Eukaryota > Metazoa > Arthropoda > Arachnida > Ixodida > Ixodidae > Rhipicephalus > Rhipicephalus annulatus. The sequence continues at coordinate 15,425 of WOVY01008637.1, read as the reverse complement.
AAAACAAACGAAAGGAAAAAAAATAAAAATAACATGCTCATAGACATCAAGAACCATATCCGGCTAAAGTAATCGGCTCCCACGTTTTCGCTACCCTTAATATGCGTAATGGTGAACTGGTACTCTTGGAGTAGTAAACTCCATCGAAGTACTCGAGCGGTCAGTTGTTTTGCCTGTTGGATATAACTCAGAGGGTGGTGGTCTGTCTGGACATAAAAATGTACTCCATATAAGTACATGGAAAATTTATGAATTCCCCATACCAACGTGAGACATTCGCGTTCGATGGAAACTATAGGAAGCCTCCCGTGGAAGCAGCTTTCGGCTGGCATGAGCTGTGGGTGGAGCTTGCCTTCGTGGGCCTGCATGAGCACGGCTCCGAGACTTGTGTCCGATGCGTCCGTTTGAAGTACGAATGGTTGGTGCAAATTTGGTAGCCGTAGTATAGGCTCCCGTAGAGACATGTTGTTTGAGACTTCGAAAATCCTTCTCGTGGGCTGCTGTCAATTTTAACCGAGTTAGCTTCGCCCTTCCGGGTTAAATCTGTAAGGGGAGCGCTGACTTCTGCGTAATTCGGGATAAATTCCCGATAGTACGCGGTCAAACCGAGGAAGGCGCGCACTTGTCGCTTGGTTGAGGGACGTGGTGCGGATTCGATCTTGTCGAGTGTTTTCCCAAGTGGTCGCAATCTGCCCCTGCCAACTCGGTGTCCCAAGAAGTCGATTTCTTCCACACCAAGTTCGCATTTACTGGGGCGCACTCTAAACCCGGCGCACTGTGTGCGCTCAAAAAGCAGTCCCAGAGATCTCAGGTGCTCTTCCCATGTCTCCGTGGCTACCAGTACATCATCGTAGTAGTGGTCCACACCGCGTATATCTTCTGCAACCTTCCGCATCAACTTAGCAAATACAGCAGGCACTGTCTTGATGCCGAATGGCATGATGCAGAACTGATATAATCCCGATGTCGTCGAGAAGGCCGTCTTCGCTTTGGACTCTTCGGTCAGCGGGATCTGCCAATAGCCCTTCACGAAGTCGAGCTTCGAGAAATACTTCTTCTTTCTCACTCTAGCAAACACCGCGTCAGAGTTTGACATAGGTTCGGAGTCGGCCACCAGAACGTTGTTCAGGCGTCGAAAATCGACACACAGTTGATTTGTACCGTCGGGTTTTTTTACCAAATTGACAGGAGAATTATAAGGTGACTCTGATTTCTCAATGATGCCGAGCTTCTCCGTCTCCCGCACCTCTTTCTCTACACCTTCCCGCGTTGCGAAAAGAAGAGGGTATTGTTTCACGCGGACGGGGTTACTCGTGGTGAGTTCGAGGTTGCAGTGGACCCAGTCAGTTTTGCCCGAAACATCCGAGAAAGTACCAGCGTGTTCCCTGACAATTCTTTGCAGCTGTCCGATCTGCAGAGCGTCCAGTTTGTCGGAGAGCTTCACGTCTTTTTCCCCTTCTACATTCAGCCAGTCAGGGGTTGGAATATTCTCATCCTCGCTCGATTCCACAACACCAAATGTCATGTTACACACCTTGGTTGAGGGGCTGTCCCTCTCCTCGTATCTTTTCAGTAAGTTGGCGTGGAAGATTTTTCTGCCGCCAGCCGTATCTACGACGTAGTCAGCTTCACCTTTATTTTCCCGGACTTCAAAAGGGCCCTTCCATTGCAGCAGCAGCTTGTTCGTGTCGGTGGGAAGTAAAATCAGTACCTTGTCTCCGGCGTTGAAACTCCGCTCCTTCGCCTTTAGATTGTACAGCGTCGTGTACCGTGCTCCGGCTTTTTCTGATTCCTCGTGTGCCAGGCGGCACGTTTCCTCCAAACGGTTCCGAAGGTCGAAGACATGCTGGTACGTCGTCTCAGCTTCTTCAGTCAAGTCGGCGTTCGTCCACAGCTCCTTCAGTATCGCCAAGCGTCCCTCACATGGCGGCCGTAGAGAAGCTCGAAGGGTGATTACCCCATACTGGCCTGCGGAACCTCCTTATAGGCAAAGAGAAGAGGTGCCAGGTAGCGTTCCCAATCTCTCGGTTTTTCGGCGCACATGCGCTTCAACATTAATTTTAAGGTGCCGTTGAATTTTTCCACCAAGCCGTTCGCTATGGGGTGATATGGGGTGGTGTGGAGTTGGCGAACGGAAAGGAGCCGCGCTACTTCCTTTATCAGGTCCGATGTGAAGTTCGTGCCACGGTCGCTGAGTACCTCACGGGGGTACTGAGCGACCGTGGTCCAAAAACTGGTCTGCCAGCTCAAGCATGTCTCCCAGGGATTCCGCCCTCCTTTCTTTCAAATATAATGCCAGGTTCGAACCACATCCATGCAAAAACCTCCCTCTAATCAGCAATGGGCGGAGGGACTCGACATCTGTCTCAGTTTTGGACAGCTCAACCCATCTATAGAAGTAATGTCTTAAGGGAGCCGCATACTGTGTGGCTGTTTCACCCCTACTGTCCTCTCCTTATTAAACTTGTCTTGGAACCCATCCGCCGTGAAGCGAAAGCGCTTCAGGAGGGCGGTTTTAACCTTAGTGTAGTCCGCTGCGTCTGTAGGTGGTAGGCTGCCATGAACACTTAGCGTCTCTCCTGTAAGACATGTCGAAAGCACCATCGCCCATTGGCTTTCAGGCCACGTTTGCCCTCTGGCGATGCTCTCAAACCGGCGTATAAAAGCATCTAAGTCATCCCTTTCTTCGTAAAAGGTGACGAGCAGTCTACCTGCGTGAATTCTCAAACTCGGCTCCTCCCCGGCATCGCCGTGCTCACTGCTGGATTGGCTCACCCTGCTACTCTCACTGAGGCGAATCTTTAATTGCAGTAACTGCACTTCCCGTTCTCCGGCTTCCCTAGCCGCTTCCCTTTCTTTTTCCTTTCCCTCCCGGGCCAGTGCCCGCTCTTCTGTGGCTAACGCCTGTGCCTGTTCCTGCTGCTCCTTAACCCATTGTCTCAGTTCAGCGCGCTTGAGGCCTAACTCTTTACCGTGCGCGATCCACTTATCCAAATCCATACACTCCATACTGCAAACTTTCACTAAGATGCCACTATAGAAACAGCGCAATCATATGCAGGATGCAACCGCTTTAACTGTGCGGCTCTATCACCAGGCTGTCCGCACGGTTCTTGTTCACCCCTCACTGTCGTACTCTTGTACGGAACGTCCCTGTCTCGCAGACGCAAGTTTTGTTACAAGCTGTCACTCTAGCGTCGCCAGCGCGAAGTCGGCGACGAGAATGACAGCAGGTTGGTTCGTTCCGTACACAAGCAGAGACAGTGAAGAGATCAGAGACGTGAGAAAACAAAACAAACTTTACTCTAGTGCTATTGCAGCAAACAGGATCTAATACAACACTTCAATACAACTAACAAAATACATCAACCCTTTATACAACTAAAAATACATATAAAACAATAAATCAGCTTACGCGAGAGAACTATTACAAACTACACAAACTAACAACAATAGACTACGGGGGAGAAAGCTCGAAGATATAAACAGGTGAAGGCATACGTGTGATGACCGCCCGCGTTGCGTCCCCGACGATCGGATGCGAGAAGTCGAAGAGAGTTCTGGCACGACTGCGATGTCGGCGGTGCTGCAACACTGGTGGCTCCGGGAGGCTAGTGCTTGCAGGTGACTTCGAGCCGGTTGAGCTAACTCTAGGCGAAGTTCCGATGTCTACGTTGCAGACGTTAATATCGCGTCACAACTAGACGAACGGCTAAGTTTAGGTGGCCAGCTGATACAGAGCCACGCTAATAACTTCTAGAAGAGATGCTTGTTGATCTGTTTCTACACCGTGTTGGTCAGCGACTAGTCTGTCTAGAAGGGCAAAATCCTGCGCTTAAGTTCTCCTCGTGTCTCCCCGCTCTCTTCCTTGGGGACAAGAGACCTCTACATGGGTCGAATAATGCGTGTTAATTTGATGGAAACATGGCCCCAAAATATTTTGACCCCACCCCTTTTTAATTGGGAGAGGACCCTCAACTAGCGAGAGTGACCACCTGTTGGGTTGTTGTTTTACGGCTTGGCCACCAGAGGGTTTCCCACGCTTTTCGCAGTGGGAAACGGTCAGACTGTTTTGCTCTCAGCCGGTGCGTCCCGTAGCCTAATCCTTGTTCGGGGTACATCGCGGCCTTCCATGACCTTGCAGACGCCGCCGCAATTACAAAATGATCAATCGTCGACGACGACGTTCGAAGAAGAGCACCCCATTCTGCACTTCTCGGCTCCCTTTCATGCGCCCACCGTTCCCATGGTCAGTGGGGAAGTACGGCGACCGTTAATTGCCTTGACGCGGGGCCGCCGAAAATGGCCGTCCGTGACACACATGCATGTCCCATTACCTCGAGATAACCCGGCCGGGATAACATCCAGCCCAGGCGGGTTTTCGCCCTAACCTCGGCACCCGTGACTGCCTTTGGCTGCTACGGCACGTTATAAATCGTACCTCAAGAAAAATGTTACCTGACTACTTGCTGGCCATTGACATGCAAAAAGCGTTCGATAATGGTCACCGTAACGCCGTTCTTGAAGAACTAGCTAAGTGCTACCCAAGTCGGCGCGCCAAGACATGGATTCGAAATTTCCTTGCAGGTCGGTCCATTCGCTTAAGCAGTGCATCACCTGGATGGAGTCCAAAAACTACTTGGACAGGGGTGTTCCATAGGGATCTATTTTAGGACCAACGCTGTTTAATCTGGCCATGAGCAGGGTAGCATAAAACCTTGAATGGGATACCACGGCTAGATTTGCCATCTACGCCGATGATACTACTATATGAACAGAGGCAGTGGATTATTCTGACAAAGAATCAATGCAGAGCGAGCTGCAGGCAGCCCTCCTTAGTTTAGAGTCTACTCTAAAGTAGGCCTGCAGCTAGCTCCACATAAGACAGAATTTGTAAGCATAGATGGCAAGAATCGCACCAACCTGAAAATGTGCATCTCACTCCGTAATGGATCACACACTATACATTAAGAACGGACAAATCAAAGTTTTAGGTTTGCCAATAGCCAGCTGCAACAGCCCACAAAATCGGGTTGGTGGACTGCGGCAGGCATGGCCAGCCACGTTACATATTATACGTCGTCTGTCCAACAAATACGGAGGTTAACGACAACAAGCCTGTCGCACTCTCGAAAGAGCTGCGACCGTTGGAAAGATTTTGTACGGCGCACCCACATACACGTTCTCTCCAACGGACATCCAAACTTAGAACGCCTTCATCGCGCTACTTTCCGCACTATCAAGGGGCTCCCTAAACACACTAAGGTATCCGCCCTTGAAAGCGCAGGGGGCTTGCCCTCTCTGCAAGACGTCAACCGTGAAGCCAACACTCGACACCACATCCACCTGGAAAACACGCCGCAAGGTTGCTGCCTTCTGGCCTGGGATCGACAGCAGCATGATGAAGCACCTCTTTTTGATAAGTGCTTACCTACATGGGAAACTCAAATAGCCTCTCGAATGTTCCGTCACCCCATATCTCGCCAAAATAATACTGCCTGCCAGTTTCTTGCCCCGCGACAACTCAGGAAAGCGAGTTTAGATACCATCGTCATATACACGGATGCTGCCCTTTCCGATTGAGAAGCTTGTATGGCATGGATCTGCGTGCAGACCACCGAGTACACTAGGGCCTACAGATGACATCTGCCGAACGGTATCCCTATTTATGCCGAACTATTTGCCATATTGGAAGCCAATGCAAGCCTCCCATACACTATACAGAAGCCCCTTCATGTCTTTACCGACTGCATGCTGCGTACTCGGAAATATTTCGTCCAGCGCCGGAGGATGCTACAGCTGCTGCTATTCAAAGCATCATTTGTAGGCATGAAAAAGCCGACAGGCCAATAGAAGTTATCTGGACGCCGGGGCATACGGGCGTGCCCGGGGGCAATACGGCGGCACACGCCACTGCTGCTTCCGCAGGTGGGTCGACCAATCTTTCTCTGCCCCCACCCCTCAGGGTGAACCCGTATGAGCTCCTAACTCAAATGGCTCCCTCGGTAGCCACAATGCACTAGATACGCACGTCCCCGCGTCATGCTAGTAAAAAACACATTGCGCAGGTTACCACACCAATCCTATTTTCCAACAAATGTCCGCTTTCACGCTCTCAAGAAGTATTCATTATTAAGGTGTACCGAAATTCAGCATACACACCATACTTCTTAGCAAAGTGGCGACAAACGGACATTGCGACAGTTACGTGCAATCAGTGTGGGCTGCGCTGCCGCGCAAACCTTCACCACTTACTGTGACAGTGTTCCCAATTTGAAAAAGGGTGAATGGCTATACAAGCTTTGCAAAGCACAAACTATCGTGAAGTGCTCTTTACGTACTCGGACACGCAGCTATTTTTTGCTCAATATGGAAGTCAGAGCGGCCAGATCAGAGTGGTTTTGGGGGGTCCGACAAACCACAGTACTAATCCTATACCGCCTCAGTACTAGTGATGGTGAATACAATAAGTGTAAAACCCGTAACACTGAACTAGTAGTGTAGTTAGAAAGCCCTGCTTATCTCCACAGAGGTCCTGTGCCTCCCCCCCTTTTTTTCAATAAAGAACTTTCCTCCTCCTCCTCGGGGCGTCACGCCGGCGTTGCCACGCCATGAGCCAGTCTTGCCATATACTCGCAGGCACGCGCCATGATGCGTTGCTTTGACGCATGCGCGTTTAAGCGCACCCGGCATCCCTTCTTCACAAAAAAGGGAGACGCAGTGTTGTCTGGGTAACGCATCGGTGCGAAATGCAGCATGTAGCATTTCGCGCCGGTTGCCAACGGGGCGCGCCGACGGACGCTGCTCGCGTCGGTCGCGCCTCATTCGTAGGCATGAGGAGATCCATTCGATAGGCATGAGGCATGTATCAGGGATGTATTATCCATTCGATAGGTGGGAGATTATTTTACAGCGCAAGCTGTATATGGTTAGGAGACACGAAAACCATCTGGCAGTGCTGTCAATAGTGGTCACCATTTGTTCTATTATCCGTTGCCAACGTAGCATTGCTGTGCCCAGCGTGCGCACGCGTCAACGCTACATTGGAGTATATTGGGCCCTCCATGACGCGCTCGTGGTCGTTTTGCTAACTCCACATATACCAAATTCAGTCTTACGTGACGTCAATGGATGAAAAAATCATATAACTGGTGCAAACATGATAATGTTGACAAGAATGTCATTTAGAAAAATGACAACATAAAAGAATCATAGAGTGCTCGTGGCTGTTTTTGCTAGCTCCTCATAAGCAAAATTTGGTATCACGTGACATGAATAGATGACGAAGGTAATCGACACATCCCAAACATGATATTTAAGACACGTAATTTATGTACGGCATCGTTTACCTTAACGTCGTAACATTGTGCTGAATTTAGAGTGACATATCAACCTTCCTTATTTGTGCTTCAGATATCATCGATTCCCACTGTACGTAGGATCTGCCAATTTTTTTATTCCACATAAAACGAATTTATAAAATGTCTACGTAGAAGAGAGGTATTGTTTTCATGTTCTCCTTCATTAGGATGAATTCCCTGCCTGTTAGCTTAGTTTACAGTGCAAGCTCTACATGTTTAGAAGACCCGAAAACCGTCTGGCAGTGGTGTCAATAGTGGTCTCCATTTGCTGTATTATCCGTTACGTCGTTTCGAAGCCCGCCCGCCTCTGGCTGCGTTGTTAAAGACGTCGTCGAAGCCGTGAACAAGCACGCTCGCAACCGTTTGCTCAGAGATATATGGAACTATAGTATATTCCCCCTGAGACCTTCCCACCGAGTTGGATTGTGAGGTCTTATGCTTGCAACAACGCATCGTTGCGTCGTCAATGGGATGATTGTGGCAGTGTGTTTGCTGGGATGAACGCTGCTTTCGGCGGAAGTTTCTCCAGTGGCACATGGGCTTCGGATCCGACGCCTGTGACCTTCTGAGGTCCGAGAACAACCATTGTAATTACTGTATTTTGAAACGTATAGAACTGCTCAATATATCCTACAATGACCGTGATCATGCGAGAGAGTTTGCGGCCTTTGAAATAAACACTGGTAAACCCGAGCGAAAGCTGTGTGCAACCTCATTAAGAAGCACGAACATGTAAGAACTTCTCTGCATACAACCAACTTGTAAGAACTCGTCTGCATACACGTAATTTGTTTTATTATTAATTATTACGTAATTATTTTTACTGCGAACTTTGTGTTCCTGATGAATAAAACTGAAATCGATACGCTTCTGTGCCACGTAGGTTTGAACCCACTGCTAAACACCGAGGCCGCACGATTCACTTCTCGTTGGGTAACCATTTGTATGGAGTGCTTGGGCAGTGATATTTTAAAAACTGCAGAAATTTTTAGTGTTACAAAATTTTCGGAAAATGAGTTGTTGCTGGAATGATTGCATCAATAAGTAGAGTTCTTCAAGGCTGCAACATTAAGGTTTTAGCCTTGAAGAAGACAAGTCGACATCTCGACTCATTAGCTCCAATCAGACGTCACGTTTCAATCGTTTCACGTCAGTTCACGTTTTATTATTTCTCGGGATGTTTCCTTTATTTAGGAATTTGTGTCACGTATGAACCCCTCGGTGTATTGTAAGTGAATATATCGATATAGTCGTAAAAAACAAGTTTATAGCCCTCCATGTGAAAAGATTTTACTGTATTATAATAATGAATTCAAAGATTTCAATGAAGATGTGAAAATAAACATAAATATATTTACGAGTAGCACTGAAGACACAATAAAAGCCCAATAATAAATGCCCAAACACTTCTGCTTACCGACAATGACACGTTCACTAAATTCTGCATTCTTGAAAAATATTGCAGCTATAATAGAAGTATTATTTCTGAATTCTTGATCCCTAGAAGGCAGCTGTAACTTTTGACAAAACCAAACTTTTTGAGAATAACTGTTATATGTTACTGAGAGCTCTTTGTGTGCATAATAAATCGCGATGGACAGCGATGTGTTGAAGAATTTGGTTGAAAATAAAAGTGAAAAGATAGATATGTCATCGTTTCTTAGGTACTCATAGGAAGTATGTTTTTACTGCCACCATAAACTGCTATCAGATTGCTTCAGTCTCCTGACAAATGGTCTCAGTGAATATTTTCATTTTAAAAGCTGTTATAACATGGTTCCCGAAGAAACGTTATATCGAAAAGGCATCATTTTTTAATCGCGATGCAAATCTATTGTTCATGATTATAAACAATATTCTATTTCTCTGCGAAAGACTGTATTTAGAGTAAGACTGTGGTAATTACTGAACTATATGCTCAAAAGTGGTAGCGCGAATAAATGTATAACGAATATTTAGTATTTCGGTTACTTGATTCTCGATGAATGCTTCACGCGGGTCAAGAGAAATCACAAGCAACCGCTTGGGCCAAAGCAATGAACAAACTGAAATAAAAAAGGAACCTCTGAAAGAGTAATTCATATCAGCGGAAGCAGCGCGAATAGCCAGAATAAGTAAGCAAGTACCAAACTACTCACTTAAAGATCATGACTGAAAATTTCCCTGACAATGCAAGGATAGCATCAAAACAAAGCTACTGAAATATTTATCAACATCATTAATAAAAGTGGTGCATTGTTTTCAAGGAATAAAAAAGCACTCTAATCATTGCATAATACAGCTGCATAGAGCTTAGCCAAGCATTGAGAGCATGAAATTTTGGAGGGCTCGTTTCTTTTTATATACAGCCTACCAGAAACCCCAATATAATGACTGTAATGTCAAAAGGCTTCTTTCCTAGTATTACGCTACCGTAATCAAACTCAGAAGGTAAGATCAAGGAAGGTATAAGGGGTCTTTACTGCAGTGTTTCAACTATACTGTTCCCTCTGAAGAGAACGTAAAGAAGCTTTTGCCGGCAGATACCGAACTTGAAACTTTAGAATTACGCCTTAGTTGCTTCACAATACGACCTATGGCGGCGGTAGCCAACTGGCGCTGTAAAAAACTTCCTTAAAAATTTGTTCCTTTATTAGCCGACAGAAATTTTCTCGTTTCAGCAGAGTTGAGGCACTTACGTGTTATACGAATCTCTATTTCTCAGCTGTCTGCTCGATAATATTCATATGACACGTAAAATCTGAGAAAATAAGGGAACTTGCCGTCATGACTTAATGCAGCTATGGATAACATTCTATCTATCTATCATTATGAGTTATGCGTTGTAGTTTTTTTTCTTATGCTTTCTTTTCTTTAAGTTTCTTTTCAGATGACGCTTTTGTGATAAAGTGATTTTCTAATATTTTCCCTGAAATTGTGTGACAAGTTCATGCTAAATTCTGTTGTGTTATGGTTTATTTATTGTGTTCTTTATTTATTTCTCTGTGTTTTTTGTTGTGTTATATATTCATTTCTGAAAACATATGCGACAGATTGAGCGGCTTGCGTGCCAAACCCTATTTAGGAGCAGATGCCCCATGTCAGGCAGGCTATATAGCTTTTAGCCTCTGCTGCCGATCCTGTAAGAATTCGAGGACAAACAAACTTCAATTTAACTCAACTTCAATTCAATTGCGAGGTTTATACAAACGCCACAACGTGGATGAGTGGAGAGAGCGCTACCGTAGCTGATTCGTTGAAGCATCGAATGCATATAGCGAAGGTTGGAGTCAATATTGCGAGTTTCTGTTAGAGTGTAGACGTAAAGAAACAAGACCTCGAAATTCCATGCGCTCACAGCTCAGGTAAGTTAAAGGCGGCTGCATTAGCCAATGATTCAAGGACTCTTAGAGTTGGTATTTGGCCATAGCAAGTTTTGTTTTAGTCCAAGGTATATTGTCCAAACCTAAATCAGAATTATTACAATGCACTACCTAAGGCGCCATTATAACATCTCTCATACATCCTTGGCTTCACAATCCACTCATTCTCTTTAAGGTTTTTTCAAGCAAAGGCGTTAGCCCTGATGACTACCTCTGTTCATTGATTCACACAACGAGGAGTTCTTTCAAGCAAAACATATGCCTTCGGGTGGTATGCGAGGGCTCATTGGTCACCTGCTCGCTTATAACACAGTCACGTGCTACGTGACGACATCTGGTAAAACACACAGCGTTCCACACTCATTATCAAGACTACGAGTGGCGCTGAGTAACACTCCCAGCTTTGCATGCCCATAAATAGTCGACAAACAAGGTGAGGGGATGACCGCCGCCATAGCACAATAAAGCATTGGGCGCATACTCCGTAGGCTGAATGATCGTTTTTTGCCGAGGACAAGTCCTTCGGCACACTAGAACTGAGCAGTTAGGGTCTTCTCTATGTTCATTGATTTGATTTTATCCAGATTTTCACAGAAGCTCTACCGTACGTATGAACTATAGTATCTGTATATATAATATTTCAGCTATACAGGCACTAAAGCACTCATCTCAGCACATAGTTGAACTAAACCTTCAGCTAAAATTATTTACAAGTGTTTATCATTTTCCTTATTGTCACGTAACCCTCTTTACAGCCTTTGAGTCCCATACCTCTGAGTAGTGTCATCTTCGGTTCATCACTGGTAAGTGCTTTAGCCCAGCACAAAACATGCTATGTTTCATTGAAATGAATGTATTACATAATATCTAGCTGATATACATGGTCATTCCTCGATGCAAAAGAAAACCAAATTTCTGATATTACCGGTGTATATTTATTTTATTGTGGTAATTACGTGTTCAGACCCTGATGACACTGGATGCTATTAAAATGCCACAGTAGACACTGCGAGAAAATCACTATTGACAACTCTAAACTCCAAACGTAGTGATAAGGGGGCCTTGGAGCGAAGCATAGAAACAAATGAGGCATGCTGTTGCCGTTGGCGCTGAGTGGCTCGAGCATCCGCTGTATCTGGCCGCCTTCCAAGGTTACCAGTTGGCACAAGAGTGGAAGCGTTATGTCTGAGAATGTGTTCCGCCAAGACAGCTGCGTCCAAGCTTGGGCGGGACGTCCGCCTGCCTAGGCGCCAATCTTTGTAGACCATTGACGAGGTTGATCTCATCGGTACCTGCTGTTCCTGGCCGTGGGTCACTTGTGAGCGGCTCTTAGGCAAACATTCGTGTGCCCATGGAGAGATCCGAGCTGTGAAGCTTTAGGCTTGAGCTCGGATGTGGCTACCCGGGCAGAGCACATGATCAGAGTCGGCGCTTCGAGTGCAGCGTCAACCGGTAGCCTAAAAGGCTGCTTCATACAACCGAGACTCAAGCCACCACAGCAGCATACCTCATCGACGTGCGTGCTTTGCGCAAAGGCATCTCCATCACTGAAGCAGACGAAATCCCGTGTCTTCTCTCCGTGATCAAATGTCCGTTGAAAACTCAGTAACTATGAACTTAGTGTACAGAATCTATGCACGTTGGTTATGCCGTTCTCATTAACGTTGATGAGGTGTCTTAGGTGGTGTTACATGATCTCGTGTTAGTGTGATTAAAACTCATTTTCAAGTGATCTCGTTTTTGGGGGAGTGTCTTAAGGTCATGCCTCGGATATTCAGGAAATAAATAGACGTGCGCGTTGCAGAAAAAGAAACCACGACGTTTGAAATGTGTTCCCAGCTACAGGACGACAACGTTTGTCAAGCTTGTTCGCGGTTCAAAGCCATTCATAAAAGAGGAGTTTCGTAAATTATAACAAACTTAGCTGTGCATATAAGGTTAGATGGCGCAAAAATAGAATCTTGGTGAAGGACCTTGAAAACCCGCTGGGCGTTAGGGCAGTGCAGCACACGAACGACCCATGGCCGGGGTCCACAGTTGCCAGGATTCGAATTACGAATCTGCACTAGAGTACCCTGATCATTAGGCCATTATTTAATGTTTGGATAGCACATTACTGAACGATGCTGAATGAAATAACAGAATGATAGACAGTGAAACAGCCCTTTGGCTTTTTTTAGTCGTATCTTTTTTACAAGTCATAATTCTTCAGGTGGCGCAGTATCGAAGTAAAAAAACTGAAGACCCTTTTCACAAATGCAGGCTCACTACACGCAAAAAAATTTCCCGCAGCTTCCCTCGGGGGAACACTGAGGAGGATGCGGAGCATATAATTGGTTAACGGGGTGTTAAAGTGCGACTTACTTGGGTCGATGGCTAAATTGGTTAACTTGGTTGTGAAATGGGGTGTTAAATTGCGACTTACTTGGGTCGATGGCTAATTGGTTAACGTGGTTGTAGGAGGGGGTGTTAAATGAGTGAACACGTACACACGTATGCGAAAGGGCGGCGCTGGTCGAAGGGACGTCGATCATTGTGTTTGTGGATTCGTTGGCATTCATTTCACAGCGACTTCGGACGTCGACGCGCCGTACAAACCAACGGACGAGCGGCAACTGAGCGAGCGAGCGCCGACCTTGAGTATATATACAGCGCGACGGCGCATGCGCTGTCAGCTGTCGAATGTTCTCGAAGGAGAAGCGCGCGCGCGGCACAGATGGCGACGGCGCGACGGCGCATGCGCTGTCAGCTGTCGAATGTTCTCGAAGGAGAAGCGCGCGCGGCACAGATGGTGGGCGACGGCGCGACGACGCATGCGCGCGCGTCAGCTGTCGAATGTTCGAGAAGCGGTGCGGACGGCGCGGACGGCGCACTACAAGGCGCGAGTATAAGATGCTTCCGCATCTAAAAACTTGACTTGAAGTGCTGCAATACCGCAAAAGGGCAGCAATAAGAAGAGCTGTGCTTTTTTGCGCGAAAGTACTTCTTAATAAAAATTGTCATGCTATACTCGTTGCAGCGATAACGTTTTCATGTTCAGGATGCGATGGCAGCCTGCTCAGACCCAGACATTACTAGCACACTCTGCTGTGTAGCAGGTCTGACCGCCACTCTGGGCAGCTGCTTCGCAGGCGCTGGGATCTGAGGGCCATAGGTTAATGTGATACACTAAAATCCTATGTAGTGGACGAGTCTAGCTGTACTATTTGAGGATCTAGAAGGTAATAAGTGAGATGTTATAGGGCTCAGTGAGGTCAGGAGGACAAATGAGGACTATACAATGCTAAAGAATAGGCACGTTGTTTGCTATCGTAGCTCGGCTGAAAAAAGAGAAGTCTGCGTGTGGTTAATTATCCACCAAAATATAATAGCTCGTAACATAGAAGAACACTATAGCATTATCTAGAGGCTGATAGGTATCATAATAAGCGACATTGCATACGCCCTTGAACTCCGACCCCACACCCTGCCGTCGACGATACAAGTTCACGCTGCCCAACAGACAGTACCTCTCGCAGCCACTGCTTTTCCCGGCACCACCACCAAATGTAAAGGGGATTATTCGGTGACCCTAACAAATAGGTGGACGATTGGATTTGCCATAGGACGACAAAAATGGTGGTGCTCGAGCACCAATCTCGTGGGTCCTTCCTTCGTAATGATGCTTGTAGTTTGCTGTTGTTGTCTGCATCCCTTCATTATATACTCAATAAGAGATACGATTAGGATGACTGTCACTTGGGCGTGTTGTTAAAGGTTCATGATAAAACCGGCGCTAAAAATACACACACTCGGGGAGGACACAGACGAGCGCTTACTAGCAATTGAAAATTTTATTTCGAAGTGAACACTAATAAATACATAACAAGCATGTACGTCAGTCCCGACCTCTCCCGTCATGATAAACAACGTGATATACTAAAATAATTACTCCCATATTTGATGGCACACAACGGGAAACATCCACGTGTCAAGAACTAAAAAACAAAATATAAAAAAGAAAAAAAAACACAATATACACTGAGATATGTGGCGTCCAAAAAAAGTGAATACCGGATCTGTTAGTAGAACAGACACTTGACTGACGCAATTACCCGCACGCCATACCTGCACCTTCTGCCTCCACGCCATACTTTGTATGGCATGCGCATTGTTGTTTCAGCTGAAAAAAATATGCCCGGCAGTAGAAAGGCTAGCCAACAAGAAAGGAACGGGAGAATCGGACAGATGCAGCATAAAACATGGCTGGAGGTACGTTGAGTGCAAAAAAGATGTTGTATAAGGAACTCCTTTCACATGTAGAAAAGAATACGTCGTTCAGACTGCGCCTTCGCGAACATGAGAGTTCTTAAAGGGGGCCTCTTACTCACACTTAGCGATGCACTGCCAGGAGAGCACCTGCCAACCAAAATTTGCAGACACACAAAAAAGTGACACGCACAAGAGGCGGACAACGACGGAACAATAGAAGCATATAGATTTAGGAAAGGAAATTACAGTTGCGCCAGTCATGCGTGTGTTCTACTAACAGATGCGGAATATGCTTTTTTGGACGCTACAATTCCCACTGAGTGTTCTTTCTTTTCTGTTTTACGTTTTCTTGTTCTAGTTCTTTACACGTGGTTGTTTCCAGTTGTGTGCTATCGTTAATGGGAGGAATTATTTTGATATATCACGTTTGTTGATCATGACAGAGGGTAGT
>WOVY01008636.1:0-12273 GCA_013436015.1 Rhipicephalus annulatus | reverse complement strand
AACGGACGCTGCAAGGCTACTACAATCAATTGCTTGCAGTATATCTCTCCTACAATGAAATACGCAGGGTTTCTCCAACACGCACCTGTATTCGATCGACCCAAACTTGCAAATTCGTTTGCCATACGGGTTCCCACGATGCGCTGAAACTTTAGTGTGTCGCATGAGGTGGGCGTGTCATTTACGAATTCGTACTCTCGTCTCCTTGGAATGGAGAGCACTTCGGCATGCAACATCTGCGCCTGCGAGGAAACGCTTGAGCACATTCTACGTCATTGCCCAGCATACCAGACCGAACGACGTGTTATGAAGCCAAGCTCTGTCAGCTGGATTCACAGCCACTTACAGAAGAGAAGATCCTGGGACCTTGGCTGACGGCTTCCCATACGCGCAAAGCCACGAAAGCCCTCTTGTACTTTTTAAGGACTACCAAACTTCACGACCACTTGTGAAAGAACTGTGCAAAGCCGTGCTGTGTAGTCTCGAGCTGACTATTTGTGCTTATCTTTCTTACTCCTGTTCTTTTTTGTCTCTTTCCGTTCTATTATTCCCCTTTTCCCCCCACCCCAAGTGTAGGGTAGCCAATCGAGCCAAGCTTTGTTAACCTCCCTGCCTTTCTTCTCTATTTACCTCTCTCTCTCTGATGTTGCCAGATACGCAGAAGATTGCAGACGATTGGCCCGTTCACTGACAACCGAGGACCGGGGCCACCAGAAGCTACGGCACGACACCGACCGACATCTCCCTACGTTCACGACTTGTGCTCTCGTTTGGCTCTGGATTCCACCGAGTCATCCCGGCCTTTCGTCGAAATTACTGGCACGATACCACGGGCCCTACTGCATTCTCGCCTGTACGTTATGAGATTGAGCCTTTCACACAGTCTGATGACTTACGCCGTCGTGACCGAGAAATTGTCCATGTGAGTCACCTGAAGCTGTATTACGACCCCGCTATAGTGACTACGCCTTAAGTCGCCAGGTTGGATACGCTATTCACCGGGGGCCAATGTAAGGAAATATGCGAACGACGACGAAGCAGCAAGAAACGGCAAACCACGGCGTTGGTTCACACGTGCGACCCGAGCTCGCGCTTGTTTTGTATTTTCGGCCTGTTGACGTTCCTCGCTCTACTGGCGTTTCTCGGCCTGCCAGTCGGTCTGTACGTAAATAAACTACGTAACAAGTGTTGTGAAAAGGTTGGGTGATACAACTGGATGTGCAGTAAACTGGGGGAAAGTGTCTGGACTTCTGAAATAAAAAGTGGTCGTCAAGAACAGACGATCTTGTCAATTTTAAGTGCGTGACCACAACTGTCAGGTTCCTTGGAGTGCCACTGAAATATTTTAAAGATATCGAGAACTACTGGCATGACAAGCGAAAGTAGTCCGGATTAAGTCCAATGGATGCAACGGTAATCATTTTTTAGTGTTTTCGAGGGTGACTGTAATCTTTTCTTTGCCTGAAAACTTTGGTATGTGATGGAAGTATTGCATTGTTCAGCGGCAAACATACAGAAGTTTCATCGCATCTTCGCAGTATTCGTGCGGGCCTCGACCTGGGAGATATCCAATTGAACTAATCTTTTTCGATGAGTAAGACAAGAAAACCTGTGTTCACCACATCTTTTCATATGCCAATTCGTAAATAGTGTTTTTTCGCTACACAAGGGATCCTTTCTTACGTACAGTGTGCCAACTGAGACTGATACCGGCTTTACCTGGATATGTGGTTAGCACAAATGACATGACCGGTGCGGTCCACAGTTATCTTTAGAAGGTAAAGTGTACGGTTTTTATCTGTTAGATTTTTCAATGAATATTTGCTTTCGGTGACTCACAAAAAGTTGTTCAAACAAACGTGTAATGTTGTTTTACCTGAACCACTGTACCATGCCTTGTACGCTGGAGGTCAAGGACAAGATATCCCTAAACGAGTGAAAAGAATGCAAGTTGCTCCTGCCGCGTAGTCCTTCTTTTTTAGGCTTCACACAGGTACATTATCCCTCATAACATTTGAAGCAGACCATGTTTTTTACTCACCTTGGTGTGAGTAAAAACCACAAACGAATTTTCTTATCTGTGAAAAAAATGGAAACCATATACCATGTCTTCTTACATTGTTGGGAGGGCGTATATTTTTGAGATGTACTTCAAAAGACGTTAAAGAAGAAATTGCCATTAAATTCCGACGGTATAAAGATTTCTGCAAAAAGTGCACGAAGAAGGAATGCCTTTTCATTTGATCATACTATGTGGCCTTCACTGTTTACGGCGGGCCTGTATGGAGTGTTTTTATTGCGATCAGGATGCACGCCCTGCACTATTGTGTTTCCGTGAATGTATGGCCAAGTTTGTCGCACTGCAGGAAACTCAGGAGATTGTACCGGAGTGGTTATCAAGGGTAGAGCCCTTGGCAACACTTAGGGAATTTTAGTTTGTGTCAGACTGTCACTGTTTGTTTCTTTTGTGCTTGCGCTTTGATGTACGTGCCTATGAGCAGACAATAAAGTAAAAAAAACAGCGTAGCAAAGCGGTAAAATACCTTGATGGCACCCAGTCGACCCGGGTTCGAGCCTCGCTGTGGCATTGATACTACCGGTGGCAGACAAGTACGGCGCTGCGCAAGACCCGAGTTGTGATATCATAACAGCTTTCACTGTAAAAACTGCTCGAGTGGTCCCTGGTTTTTCGATGGCGCAATGTAGTGGTTTTAGCTTACAATCCAGACAAAAGCGCTCGAAAAGCAATGCAAAACCAGCAGAGCGTGCGATGCCACACTTTTGGTCTTCCTCCGCTTTGCAATATTGCATCACCTTGAGCCACCTCAGTATAATTTGTTCAGTGTGTAACTTTAGGTGGATATCTTTGGCTCTGTGTGACTTCTAGGATACTTTTGTGATCTTTTGCAGTAATTGTTCGTATTTGTATCTTTATATATTTTTTCTGTTATTTTCGATTATCAAAACGGTGACCGTAATTCACTTTTTAGAATTTACGGTGTGCTGTCTTTCCTGTCTGTCTCTTTTGGACGACGTCTTTACGCGTGTCATTGTTATTTGTGTTGTTCCGACGCATGTTGTGAGAGGCTTTATACTCGATTCAATAAAACTGTTCGAACATAACACTCTGTGTGTTATGTCCCAACAGTTTGTGTGTGTGTGTGTGTGTGTGTGTGTGTGTGTGAGTGTGTGTGTGTGTGTGTGTGTGGTGTGTGGTGTGTGTGTGTGTGTCTGTGTGTGTGTGTGTGTGTGTGTGTGTGTTTGTGTGTGGTGTGTGTGTTAGTGTGTCTGTCCTTCTTGTCTTCCGTATTTTTCCGCTATCGTATTTTGAAGAAGTATGAACCAACTCCTCGAGATCTTGTGACTCCGGGTCTAGAGGGCCTCATTTCTGTAGCGGGCTCCCGTCGTAATGGCCCATCGTTCAACAAGTCAGATGAGGCGCTCGTAAGACCCACAAAAATTTATTTACATGGTTGGAAACTGAGAAGTCGACTTAGGGTGGTCAAGTGATGAAGCAAGAGCTCGTCGAAAAACTGCAATTACGCTAAATGTATTCGGCATATATAGCGCCGCACTGCCAACCCTAGGCGCGTTGTCCATCTCTTCAGCCAATACAGCGCTAAATGGTTTCGGCGCTCCACCCTCAAATTGGTGATTGGAAAAATGGTTTCTTATTATCGTGATACTCCCTGTCTTTTCTCGGCTCCTGCAAAGCAGTCAACTAAAGCAGATGAGCGAAATTTAGGGCGCCCACACACACGTGCAATTTAATCAAACATGTTGACCTGAACACGGATGCGCAGTGCCCACACTGTGTGGAGACCTTAATGATCTTCCACATGGTGAGGACATTCGTGAAAAATCCCCACCTGCCCCCTTCTTCTACCCCTTTTCGAGAAGCACGGGGGCCTGCCCTCCTCAACTGCTCCTCGCTGGAGTTTCCACGTTCTCTAGACGGGTGCGAGTCGGGGCCTCGTCATGCGATGTCCTGAACTAGGGACGCCGACCATGTAGCGGGGTCATGCTTTGGATTAGAATTTTTTCCCTATAACTGGTTTCCTTTCTCTCTCTACCCTCGAAGGCAGGGAAATAAACTGCACACTGCCTATAGAGATTCCAAAATATTGTCACAAACGCACAGCACCATGGTTTCGCACACGACACGTCAACAAGAATTTGCGCACGTCCGATGATCCTCGCTGATCTGGGTTCCAAGAACTCTGCCGGGAAGAGAGTGAAGGAAGGTTCTTAGTGCGTGTGTCATGCCAAACTTGCCAGTCTTCGTCCGGGTAGAACAATGTAGTGGCCGAACACGTTTGTTGTGAGACGTGCCACCCACTGTAACTGCTACTATGCAAAGAGGGGGAATGAGGAGGGCTGGACTGATCCCTCGTTGTTTTTCAGGAGTCACTCCTTAACAACTGCAAGTTTCCGGCACTTCGCTATCTTCGAAAGGCGCAGCTCCAAGCAGTTTGGTTGTGGATGCCACTCAAAACAGCAAACACCTTAGTGGCTTCGAAAATGGTCGGTCACCTCTTTGTTTGCCCGGAATGTCTTGTATGGACGCGAATTCACAATTGTTGCTGTCTCGTCGATTTTATTTGCACCTGAACTAGTGCGATGACACCCAGGTTCACGCTATACAGAGAGATAATCAGTGCGGCTCAACTGCTCACCTTTTCTTGGAAGGAGTCGGGAACTTTTCGACGGGTTCACAACCTCCGATAGAATTTCAAAGCCGATGATGGTAATAACACTCCCTTTTTGGCTCGTTTATTAGGCACACCGTATAAATTCACCTTCACAGTGCCTCGAATCGATTGTTTTATTACACACAGAGGCACCATCAAATACGATTGGCTGGCTTCTGATGTAGTGAATCTCGTTCGTGCACGTACATTAGGAACAAAAAATACCTCCTGAAACGGAGTGGTTCGGCGCTGGATTGGAACAATAATCAGGGCATGATGAACGACTGATTGGCAGTGGTGGAATCGGTTCTCGTTGTTTCTTTGTAGCGATGCCGGTCAGCGCTCTCCTTTCGTAGGAATTTTTCTCGATGTTTAAGATGAATTGTGATACTTATCGAAAGAGGTAGGCTGGTTGCTGCTTTGTGAAGGGCTGTAATAGTTAATGACACTCCTACGGAAGTTCATGTTAGCCGCGGTAGTGTATCGGTTACAATGCTCGGCCGCCCACCCGAAGGTCGTGTAGTATATACAGGCAACGGTGGTCACATTTCAATGTAAGCGAAATAATAGAGGTCCTAATTGTGCTGTGCAATGAAGTCACGTTAAAGAACACTAGATAGTTAAAGTTTCCAGAGCCCTCCAGTACGGCTACTCTCATAATTTTCTCGTCGTGGTTTTTGGGCATAAAATTGCCTATACTAGTTACAATTTACTGCAGATTCAACAAAACAGGTTCACACGGTGTGAGTATAGATTGAATTATCCGGCTTCATTCGTAGACTAAGAACATCGACGGTTATTTGTGAAACAATTTTTATTGAGATGTCCAAGCAAAGCTTAGGCATGTAGTCATGTAGTAGAAGAGATTTATCTGTTCCAATAACAGTTCATCTAAAAAGTTGCGATACATTTGTAAACGTTCACATAGAACCCAGTTTATTGCGGCATGTCCTTGTTTGATTAGCAGCTTCGTAATATTCTTCTCGTAGAGCGTCATCTCGACCTTTTGCACAGGCCAATTTCTTTATCTTAGTGAATGAAAGCGAGCTTTTCACTCGTAGCAAGCATGGCCCTGGCTTCACTGGCTTTGAAGTGCGCAAGCAGCCATGCAGTCACTGTGAGACTCAAAGTTATTGCCATTGCTCTTGCATCCTCCATACACAAACTCTCGGCAGGAGTTGGTCGCAGCGTCGTAGTGGAAGCGAGTGAAGTCAGCTCTACAAGGGCCACTGTATGGTGGCCTGAGGCAAATAGATTTTTCGAATGGCCGAGGTCTTGCAGGAGAGGCAACAGGCATCAGCAATGTAATACTGACATCAGATAAGCGCTTTGCACAGAACAGCTACACCTTAACACAAGTTAATGTTGCCTACATCCTACGTTCTCACACCTCATGTTAAACTGTTCCCCATGAGCCCGCCATTTTTTAGCGAAATTCATAGTTTCCTTCTGTTTAGTCCTGCTTATAATACTTACTCTCTTGCCTGACGTTTCATCGACGCATTGTAGGGCGAAAGGGGAAGGGGGGAGGGTTGGTCTGAACAACTGATATGAAGAACCTGTCGGAGCTAACACGGGAACGATCCAGCCCTGACAGCGTTCAGTTTTCGAACTGATTTTTTATTATCGTGCTGCACGCGCCACGCGGCCCAAATGCCAACTTCTTCCTCCTTGACGCGCAGCGCATTGAGGCGCTACAGGGCCCCCCCCCCCGTAGAGCGAGAGACGTAGGAATCACCAGAGGAGTCACCCAGTGGACATGCTTGGATGTTGGCATCCAGACTTTAGATTGAAACCCCGCAGCCGCGAGACCGGCGATATATGCAGGTTTCAGTCGATCAGCACCCACGACGTCTTCACGGCCATTGATATCCAGCGTGAACGTCTTAGGTGTACGATGGAGTACGCGGAATGGGCCATCGTAGGCTGGTGTTAGTGGTGGCCTTATTTGGTCATGCCAAACGAAGCGTGACTGCAGTCATGCAGATTCTGACTGACGAAGACAAGACTGGGGGTGTCGGTCGGCAGGAATCACAGGAGCAAGGTCACGAAACGTGGTTCGCAGCTCTCGAATGTACGTGGAGGCATCGTGAATGGAAGGTGGCGATGATGGCTCGAAGAATTCTCCTGGAAGACGCAGGGAAACGCCACAGACTAGTTCGGCTGATGAGCAGCCGAGATCCACTTTCAATGCTGATCGGATGCCCAGAAGTACGAAGGGGAGGTGGTCGAGGCAACGTTCCTTGCTGGTGAGCAGTGAGGGCAGCTTTCAGTTGTCGATGAAGCCGTTCGACCATGCCATTGGCGGAAGGATGGTAGGCAGTGGTGTGGATGTGTCGAATGCCCAGGATATTGGCAAGTGCGGTGAAAAGGGCCCGATTGAAACTGACGACCGTGATCAGTGGTGACGACAGAAGGGCATCCAAAGCGCGACACTCAGCCGTTTGTGAAAGCCTTGGCAACTGTTGGTGCTGTAATATCGGAAATGGGAAACGCTTCCGGCTATCTGGTGAAGCGATCCACACATGTCAGCAGGTAACAGGCTCCTTGCGATGACGGAAGAAGACTGACGATGTCAAGATGGACGTGAGAAAACCTTGTGTCTGGAGGCCGAAACGGGGATGTTGCCGTAACAGTGTGACGGTGAACTTTAACGCGCTGGCACTCAAGGCAGGTTCGCACCCAGCGTCGGACATCAGCAGTGATGCTTGGCCAAAGGAAACGAGATGTGACTAGCTTCTGGGTCGCACGAATACCAGGATGGCTCATGTTGTGCAATTGATCAAAAATTTCACGACGAAAAGCTGAAGGCACGAAGGGCCTAGGGACACCAGTATACGTTTCGCACGTTATTAATGAGGTAGAAATAAGAAGCGGGCCCTCCGTGAACGATAGAGACGTGGATGAAGAGCGAATACGATGCAGCTCAGAATCGTTGCTTTGGGCAGCTGCTAGCTCTTCCATGTCTAGTGCTGGCTGGGTCGACAAAACATCGATGCGGGATAGTGCATCAGCAGCAGCATTTTCCGGCCCATGTACGTGTCTCAGATCTACAGTGAATTCGGAAATAAAGCATAGTTGACGGATCTCCCGTGCAGTATAATTGCTGTGATTGCGATGGAAGGCAACGTCACGGGCTTGTGGTCTGTAACGACGTAAAAGTCCCGGCCCTCCAATAAATGACGGAAATGTTTGATGGCGAGGTATACCGCGAGGAGTTCTCGGGCAAATGTACTGTATTTTGTCTCTGGTGCCTTCAGTTTTTGCGAGAAAATCTAAGGGGCTGCAACCGGATACGTGCTGCTCGAGAACAGCGCCAACTGCCACGCTTGATACATCGGTGATGAGACAAATGGGGGCATCAGGGACGGGATGTATGAGCATGGTAGCGTCTGCCAGAGCCTTCTTGGCAGTGTCGAAGGCAGATGCAGCGTCCTTGGGCCACTCCAGTGGCGCAGCCGGGTCTTTCTTTTTAGCCAATAGGTCGGTCAAGGGCTTTAGGAATGTGGCGCACTTTGAAACAAAGCGGCGATGGAAGTTTAGTAGGCCCAGAAATTCTCGGAGTCTCTTCAGTGAAGTCGGGGGTGGAAAGTCTTGAATAGCCTTCCCTTTGCTGGCGAGTGGTTGGATACCCTTTGGAGTGACAAGGTGGCCTAGGAACTCTATTGTAGCGACGCCGAAGAGGCACTTATTGCGATTAAATAAGAAGCCGTAATCATCCAAGCGGTTGAACAGGGTGCGCAGGTGGGCTTCATGCTCAGGGCTGGATGAGCTTGCTACAAGGAGGTCATCAAGGTAGGCAAATACAAAATCGAGACCTCGCGTGACCTCGTTGATAGTGCGCTGAAAGGTCTGAGCAGAGTTGCGCAATCCAAAAGGCATCCTCACATATTCAAACAGACCGAATGGGGTGGTGATGGCCGTCTTCGGAATGTCAGCGGCTTCTACAGAAATCTGATGGTAAGCCTTCATTAAGTCAATCTTAGAGAAGATTGTGCACCGAGCCAAATTTGACGTGAAATTCTGTATGTGAGGAAGTGGATAGCGGTCTGGTAAGGCGTGGGCATTGAGAGTGCGATAATCCCCACATGGTCTCCAGTCGCCCAGATCTTTCTTCGGCACTATGTGGTGACGCCCAGTTGCTGGAGGAAGGCTGCACAATGCCGAGTTCAAGCATGTGTTCAATCTAACGGTGGGCGATGGCGAGGCATTCTCCAGATAGTCGACGGGGTCGCGTGAAAACGGGAGGTCCAGTTGTCACAATGTGGTGAGTGATGGAATGCTTCACCGGTGACTCTCTGGTGTGCGGCTTCGTGATGCTGGGGAAAGTCGTCGAGTATTTTTGCATACGGCGAAGCAGGTGTGAGAGCTCGCAGTCCCGTTGGAGAGGAAGTACAGAGTACACCGTTGATGGAGAGGCGGGTGTTGAGATCAATGAGGCGATGAGCATGCATGTCCACAGCAAGGTTGAAAAAAACTGAGGACGTCAGCTCCAAGAACAGCTTGCGAGACGTCAGCGAGGATGAAAATCCAGCGGAACGTATGGCGTAGTCCAAAGTCAAGTGTAAGAGAGCGTTGGCCGTATGTGCGAATGGCGGAATTGTTGATCGCTTGCAGTGGGCAGGTCTGTTCATTGCGACGGCGATCTGCACACGAGGCCGGGATGACGCTAACCTGGGCTCCTGTGTCGACTAGGAAGCAAGCGCCAGTGATCTTATCAGAAACATAGAAAAGGCGGCATGACTTTCGACCAGTACCACTTGCGGCCGTCAGTGGCCGGTCGTCGCATCTCCCGACCAGGAGCACGGGCGAGTGCACTTGCGAGCACAGGCACCGAATCGGTGGTACCAGCACACGGTTGAGGATGAAACGTCCCGCGGCGCGTCGGGTGGCCGAAGTTCCGGAGAACGTGGGGGCGTTGAGGAGCGACTGTGTATCTGGAATCTGGATGACGGTCGACGATGCGCGCGTAAAAAGTCATCGAGGCGCCTGACAAGGGTGTCCAAACGGTTCTCGACGCTCGCGAGCACCGGGTCTGCAGCGGTGGCCGGTGGTGGTGTGGTAACGGCGTTGAGGCTATGTGCCCGCGAGTAGTCCGCCACTCGGTCACCCATTTCAGCGAGTGTGTCTAGTGGGACATCTCCTGCAGCTACGAGGACCGGGACCATGCTCTGCGGTAAGCGCTGGAGGAAGAACTCACGTAACAGCTTCTCCTTTTGAGGGGCGGAGGGGCCGCCAAGGAGCTGGCGCATGCGTCGCAGGAGCTGTGATGGGCGACGGCCACCGAGCTCTGTAGCCGTGATGAGCTGTTGAAGTCTGCTGTGCTCGGACTCAGACTTGCGGGAAAAAATAGGCGTCTTCAACGTGTCGAAAGGATGGCTCGGGTGTGGCGACGCTAAAATATCAGCTAAGTCGTCGGCTAGGTCCGGAGATAAGCAGGATACCAGGTGCCAGTGCCTGGTTTGTTGGCTGGTGATTTGCCGTAGACGGAAGTGCGCCTCGACCTGCAAAAACCATGTGCTGGGGTTGTTGGGCCAAAATGGTGGCAGGATGACATGTTGAATCGCAGCGACTGCAGCGCCGCTAGGTCTGGCGTCTTCTTGGGCGTCAGGACCGGTAGGATTGGTGGCAGAGCCGGCGGGATCCATGTGAGATGATCGGGGCTGTGTGTTCTTTATCGGTTCACCATTAACTGTCGGAGCTAACACGGGAAAAATCCAGCCCTGACAGCGTTCAGTTTTCGAACTGATTTTTTTTTATCGCGCTGCACGCGCCGCGTGGCCCAAATGCCGACTTCTTCCTCCTTGACGCGCAGCGCATTGAGGCGCTACAAACCCATGGTACTCTACGATACGCAAATCATAATAACAGCGGTGCTGAATACG
This sequence comes from Rhipicephalus annulatus, assembly GCA_013436015.1. Taxonomy (NCBI): domain Eukaryota; kingdom Metazoa; phylum Arthropoda; class Arachnida; order Ixodida; family Ixodidae; genus Rhipicephalus; species Rhipicephalus annulatus. The sequence continues at coordinate 1,697 of WOVY01008636.1, read as the reverse complement.
GAATATATTACTATAAACAGCGCTTTATTATTGAAACATAGTAAACTCTTAGGGTTCAATGGCAGTGCATTCAGGTGTCTTTGCACGTTCGCACCATAACAATAAATAAAGAAAGAAAAGGCATTTACCAGGAGCTTCACCAAAGCTCAAGAGCATTCGAAAAATGGTAATTTGTAGATCACTTAGCACATCTGGCATGCTATGCCCATCGCGAAAGCGTCTTTTTTGTGCCTCTAAGGATGCAATTTTCTTACTTACACGAAAATATTTTAGTGGCATGCAGTTATCATGTATTATGTATTGGCAAAGTACCAAAAAACTTCACTGCCTTTGTTGGCATTCATCCAATTTAGTGCTAAACTCTATTAGTGGATATTGTAAAGTTCCGCACAAAACGATGGTATTACCTTCGCTGCTCTCAAGTGAAACACCTATTGCAGCTGCCCACTCAATAAAGTGTTTTTTCTGTCATTTTTTTCTTCACTTCAAAGACATCTTTAGAGGCATTTTTTTTCATTTGCCAATCATTCATTGTTACATTTTATTTTTCAGACAGACGCACAGAATGTTGCATCCGCCACGCCGAACTAAAAAATAACGCATTTATTTTATCATGCTATGGTTGGCATTCGTTTATGAAGCATTGTAGATTGCAGAGATCAGTCGGTAAATAAATAACTAATGTGTTTATCTATTTAGAATAAAGTGAAAGTGCTCTTAGTAAAAGTGAGCGAATATTTAAAATATTTCTGAACAATTATGTCACATAGCTTCTGTAGAAAATGTTGCTGTATGTCAGTGAGAGGCACCACAACAACCTTCAATAAAACATATGTATTCAGTGAACCTCTTGCGCATGCATACACGCCTGCACAAAGTTATAGGAATTGTAAATCTCTTTTTATGTCTAGCTATGTCAAATATGATTTCGATAATCATCGTAAGTCCTAATGGTGGCCATTGATGCTGCAATGCTAGTCCAATGGGTGATATGAGTGATATATGAAGGAGAAAAAAAGATGAGTTTTATTGCTGAACGCTAAACATGGTGGGTTCAATTGTGGTTTTGCTGGAGTTGGGAGCACAAAAAGTAATCGATTACTAGATAATTAAATTGAGTGATAAAGCAATAGATCATCTATTAACAGTGCCGGCAAGCAATGATGAGAAGCTCATTGTTTCTTTACTGATTCATGCATGTTACATTCTAATAAAAACTGTCTTATTCGATCCCTTCTCGTATTTCTTTGTATTACGTAGCATTGGGGCTAGTATCTGTCCAAATATCATGAAAATATAGTTGCACACATGGACGAAAACAATAATAAACCTAATACTAATAAACCTAATAATAGACTTTAAAAACAGCCCCTTTCAACATTTGACGGCCTCCTTCAAGCGTAACAGAGTGGTGGAGGTGTGGGATTAGCGCCTCAGCTACGGAACTAGTAGGCTGCAGCTTCGAAGAAGCCGTCGACTTGCCGGCCTCCCACCATTTGCCACGAGTGCCTTTGACATGCCTGACGAAGCAGACGCTCTCAGGACAGCACCGCCTTCTCCGCTTAAGTACTACCGAGTTCCACCACCCTTCGGAGGAGAATCCAGAGAAGATGTCGACGCCAGGCTCACCAAGTACTACAGAGTTAGCAAGTCTCACGGTCGGGATACAGCCGCTCAGCTAACCAGCGCGTTGTTTT
>WOVY01008635.1:0-18523 GCA_013436015.1 Rhipicephalus annulatus | reverse complement strand
TAAATGCAACCTGCATGAAGACTCAAAAGGCACACGTTGCAGTTTGTGAAGCCGGAGAAAAAAATGATATTCTGGAACGAGTGTTTGCAACGGATGAGACTTCCTGCTGCAAAAAATTCCGGAAGCTTTGAAGCCAAGGCCCATTGAAGTGAGCGAGGAACCATTGGGAATTGAGAAGGTTATCAAGCATGTGTTCGGTTGGCTACCCTACAGGTGGGAATCGGTGGGGGGAGGGAGAATGATACATAAGAAAGGGAAGGAGAATGAAGAGGTAGGAAAATAACATGTAAACCGCTACGAAAATGTGTGCACTAATAGTTCAAGACCTGTGAAGGCGCGCATCTTTGGTATATGTTGACTAATCAACGGTTTACATGCTTAACTTATTGGAGATGACGTTTCAACTTTGAGAAGCGTTTGAAATACTGGCGGAAAAGTTGGGGCAGCTTTGTGCTGTAGGGGTGCCGTGCCAGAAGGAACTGGCGACTTTTCTCGTTGGTTGTGTTGGCTGGTTTCCTCAACACCTTGGTGCAACCCACCCGGGGTATAGGCCATGAATCAGTCGTGCCTTGCTTTATTGACTAATTCACTTATTGGGGGAAAGGGTGGAAATCGAATTTATTAGTTGTTACACAGAAATAATTTAACTCGAAGATTTTCCTACATTCTTTTTTTCATTTCTTCCTCCTTCCTCTGCTTCTGTTTTTTTGTCTCTATTTTATTCCTTTCTTTTTTTTATCCATTTCTTTCTCTATCTTTCTACCTTTTCTTCTCTTTGTCCGCCGTTGTCAGCTTATGGTGCTCAGCTTGCCCGACTCGAATTTCGCTGGTTTGATTCCGGCCGCGGGGGCCCCGCAGTGGCGTAACTAGATAGGACGGCGCCCAGGGCAAATATATTTCCGCGCCCCTCATTATGCCCGTGATAATGTTTGTTATTATTATTATTATTATTATTATTATTATTATTATTATTATTATTATTATTATTCTTGCTGTTGTACTACAGTGTACTATAGCCGCCTTGTACGTCCATGCATCACACAACACACCAGAAGTCCACAATGGTAGCAAAAAAAGTTTAACAAAAATGGACCTTGGTGGTCACTTCTTGTCATCTCGCTTTACTTAAAATATGCGAAATTCATGAAATCCATATAAGCACAGAAAATAGAATCACGAACTAGGCATATGTAAATAGTCCATACCATTTCTCGCTACATTACCGTGAAATGTATCATTCAAAATTAATTATTGCGTACGCCAAATCTGCATATGATGCCTGCATTTTTTCATCAGTGCTAATGATGCGTTAAAAAACTCGTTCCGGCAAACCCTGTTGTCTCCCTGTTATCGCATATTGTTGCCTTTTATGACGTCAGTGCTGTAACGCTGATCGTGAATAATTGTTGTCAAGAAAACCCGTTTTTTTTATTTAAAACACTTTATTTACATCATTTGGATATTAAGACAAATATAAAATGCACTATACACTGGAACACTCCGTAAAAACTAGAGCTGCACTTTCCTTGCTTTCGATGAAGCAAACTGTTCTATAATGACGTCAAAGTTCGTTTTTTCAGTTTCTTCTCTTTCCACACTCAGTAGCGCAAGGTCAGTAAGTCTGTCTTGGCCCATTGTGGCACGCAAATAGGAGAGTATTAGCTTCAGCTTGCTGAAGGACCTCTCACAGCCAGCGATGGAAACTCCAATGGTTAACATCATCTGAAGGGCGACGCGAAGGTTGGGGAATACGCCATCATCACCATACTCCACAATAAATTTAAGAAGTTCCTCCGGTCTTGATACTGTCTGGTCAATACGCCGTGAAAGCAGCAGCCTACAATCTAAAATCTCTTCATAGAGGTCTTGCGCGTTAACGTCGGAACTGTAGAAATTGCCAAATGTGTTGCAATTTGTTTTTAGTTCGTTTTTGTCTTCGCTGTAGCACAGCTTGTTGATGTCGAGCAGAAAAGCCAAACTTGAGGTCGGTGTCCTGCAGGCGAGTAAACCTCTGGTCGATTTCCGAATGAAGACGATCGAGTGTGCATTTCATAACCCTTTCTGTTTCCTGTTTAGCCGTCAACGCCTCTCCTTTCGACTTTTCACCAGGCATCTGTTTTTTTCGTCGTGCACGCCTTTCAACGTCGACATCATACGTCTCACAGAGACGAAGCCCTTCACCAAGTGACTCACTTACCAGAGTTTCCCTTTCTTCATGAAAGTGATCTCTGAGAGCTTTCATGTCTAAGGCAGCATCGTTAAAGTTCATTTTAGGATCTTGCAGTCTTTTTGAACACGGTCTATGCGAACAAGTACCTTGTTCCAAAAGCCCAGCAAAATCAAAAAATCATAACTTAATATCCGCTTCTGCAGTAGTGCAGCATCACTTTTCGTCTCGCTCGTTTCTTGGTCATTATTTGACATTTCCTGAACAACTTCAAGTATCTTCTCAAGGTATCTACCGACCGGCTTCACTGCTTCGACCCTTGCACTCCATCTGGTCTCAGACTCTGATTTCACAACAACAGGCACTGCATTTTTTAATTTCTCCCAACGGTACGTTGAGCGAGAAAAAAACACGTAAAGTGCTTCGATGGTCCCAAAAAAAGTCATCATCATGGCTTCTTCCTTAGCAGCATGTACACCAACCAAGTTCAGTGAGTGGTTGTCGCAGTTTACAAAGATTGCCAGTTTGTTTTTTTCCGCGATTCTTTGACTGACACCACTTTTTTGTCCAGCCATCACGGCAGCGTTGTCGTAGCATTGTGACCGACAGTCCTGTAAGTTCATTCTGTCCTCTTCCAGCTTGCCAAGTATCACGTCAACGAAGCTCTCGGCGTCTTTGTTCTTTACATGGATAAAGCCGAGGAAGGACTCCTGAACATAAACAGATTTTTTATCAAAGTCAACTTCCACATATCGCACAACTTCTGACATTTGCTCACGGTGTGCCTGGTCGGGAGTGGTGTCAAACATAATGCCATAATATTTGGCTTTACGGATTTTTCGCAGCAAGGACTCGCGAACTGTGACAGCCATCATGTGAATGAATTCATTCTGTACAGAAGGCGATAGGTACGAAGTGGACCCTGGATGACTTTCAACGTATGTGAGGTGTTGCTTCATAACGGGGTCAAAAACGGCAATTAACTTCAAAAGACCAAGAAAATTTCCGACATTGTTCTCGCGGCTGGTTTGAAAACTCTCTCGATGCCCTCGTAATGCCAAGTTCTGTGTAGCAAGAAATTTTATGCAGTGGAGGACTCTCGTCAAAATTTCACGCCACTTGTGCTTTTCTTTCTCCATCTGTGACTGAAGGTCAGCGTCAATTATTCCCGTAGTATGCATCAAATTTCTTTCCATTTCTTTCCACTGTGAGAAACACATTCGGTGATTCTTTGCATTCTCGTGAAGGGTGATCTTCTCGGGTGCCTTCCATTTGGTGAATCCCCCCTCTTGTTCCAAAGATGATAGGTGATCTGAGCGGGAAAAAAGGAGGCAACAAATGCAAAATGCTGCCTTTTTGGCAGGAGAGTAGGCCAGCCACGAACGGGTGACTTCTTCACCACGACCATCACCTAATTTCTTCTTAAACCAACTCTTAGTCATTGATCGGTTGTTTGTTGGCAAGAAAGGTCCTTCCCGATTTTGGAAATACATGGCCCCGAGTTTTAACAATTTCCGTTCGTACAGCGTCAGACACAACGGCTTTTCCAGTACCAGTGTCAAATTTTAAGAGACCTAGGTCATGCTTCTGAACGAGTTCTGAGATGATAGGTTGAGGGTGCTTCGTGGAATCCAGTTTGCTTAGCTTCAGAGCAACAGGCTCAACCAGCCGAAGTCCAATGTCGGTTCCGTTGTCCTCCTCCTCTACTGCAATATCCCCGGGATTGTCTGCGCATAGCATACTGTGTTTAGAAGTTTCGTGAACGACTCCTTCGTCAAGTTGTACGGACATTAATGAAGTGGCAGGAGATGGAGCTACTTCCAAAGGACATGATGAAGTACTTGCCCCAGGTTTTTCAAAAATGGCGCGAAAAACTTTTTTGACTTCTCAGCTTCCTGCGCCTGTAGCCTTCTCCTCTTGCGTCCTTCAGCTCCGCTCTCTTTTCTTTTTGTTTTGTCACCCGGTCCATGGCTTTGCTTGGCTGAAAAAAATTTTTTCTTCCCCCCTGAGGAAGAAAAAAAAGAGCAGCAAGCAACCGCTTTGCCTCTTGTCCGCTGAAAACAGCAGCGTTCCGCATTTTGACAAGGGTGTTCAGGGCGCGCCAACATGCGTTGCAAGTTTGCAGGAATTCCTTTCGCTCAACTGTATGTCACTATAATTATTCATATCTAGCGGTCAACCGTTCCACTGATAACGCGACCGGAGCACTGTTCTGATTACGGCCTGACTCTGTAAGTTCAAAGCGGCGTGTTTCTTTGACCGGGGATTGGCACAAAGGGCCATGCACATTTTTTTTTTTTCTTTCTGCATCTATTTCTTGACGCTGGCTACCTCCCATTGAGCCTGTTTGAGGGTACTGCTTCCTGATGTACGCAGCAGTCTGGTTACGCGTCACTTTTCATATTTGGTGGGCTTTCTTTATCAACAGGAAAAAAAAAATGTGGATGCAATACGTTGTTGAAAATAGCGCAGTTAGATGTAATTTCAACATTCAATTACTTTATTTATTTATTCGTTTGTTTGACAGTAGATGATTGTCGTGGCGCAGGATACTAAAGGCGACGTTATAAGTCACCTTACTAGGCCTCTAGCACCACACAGTACATTCGTCACACAACGCAACTGCATTGGAATAAGAAATGCAAGAACATAACATTACGAAGAACTAGGCGATGGCTTCTACAAAAAAAAATTAAAAAATTAATTTGAAAATGTGTTTATAGCATACGAATCATTGCAAGCACATTTACAATAAAAAAGAGCAATAGTAGTGGAGACACCGGCGTTCCATAGGGGAACATACATACAAACTATCGTACATGAATAGCCTCATCAATGGCTACATATATAACACTTTATGCATACATATATGAGAAACTAAATGTGTAAGTATATTCTAAGCTTCAAGCTGTACAGTAATTGAACTAAACATGCCCTCCAATGAATATAATCAGGTGAGTACTTGCGGAATTATAAATACTTTGATTACTCATTAATTTATTCTCATGCATGAATGAATTATAAGTGGTTGCTCCAAATTACTAGGAACAATGTACACTAGGTTTGCTTCGCGTAACGGAGTTACTCATTTTTTTAATCGGGTTTTATGATAGTTGGGACAACCTGTATATTTTCCCGAGAATAACACCTTTATACTCTCAGCAGTTTGTGTCAACGTAGTGGTAATAATCCATGTGCAAAAGAATAACATAGGTAAAAAATACTCACACCTAGGCAGAAGTTCTATTGCGAAGACGTCCCTCGTCGTGGTGACAAACTCTGGAGAAGTGAGCTGGGATTTCAACTCGGGGTTTGCAGGAATGGAGTCATGTAGCGACTGGTTGTGGCCTGCCTCTAGGATATCTTGTTCGGTCCGGAGACTCAATATTCAATGCCTGTGGAGCTTCTGGGGTAGCTAAACAATTTAACTCGCGAATGTACGTCTCATTGACCACTCTCGTTCGGTTGACTGACCCTCGTTTCTCGCTTCTCTGGATCGACCCATAACCCCTAACATTGTAGTTTTATAACACCAAGACCACGCCTCCAAGGGCATGTACCAATAGGAATCCCTCCTTCCTGGGCTGTTGCACGGAAGCGAAAAGAGGACTATGGCGGCACCCTGTGAGAGGGCCCTACTAAGTAACACACACAGGGCAACTGATTGGCTGCATCAACGATAACCAAATGTTTGTTCACAATCACGTGATCCACTCTCACTTATGAACTCTCCGGTATTCATCAAAACAAAAGCAGACACAATTGACCATTTGCGGAAATCAGCAAGCTGGCTTTCCTGCAAAGTTGTTTTCCAACCAAAAGGTCTCGTTCGCAAACTGCTTTTCTCACTCATTGTGCTTTTGCCTTCCCCCACTCCCTTCTTACGAACGACAGGTGCCTCGCCCTCCATGCGATGTGAGGGTTCGTTAGAGGTGGGACAACCACACAGTAATTGTTGGGGGAAAAAAGTCGTTTTGTCGCACTCGCGTGCCTTCACTAGAATAGGAGTGGTAAAAGCACAGTGGGCGAGAAAAGCAGACTGGCACGATAGTTTTCTTTTTTTTTCCTTTTTGGTTAGAAAACAACCTTGCAGGAAAGCCGCCTTGCAGATTTCTGCAAATGGTCAATTTCTCGCGCCCTTACTCTGTCGGTGTTGAAGCGGTGTCGTCACGAAGGGCACTGCGCCGTGCTCCCTATAGGGCTGCAGAAATTACGTGCCTTTTCCTTTTCTTTCTAATCACACATTCATGTGATTGCTCTCGGCGAGTTAGAAAGCGGCATCATATACTTCACCACACGTGCAAATGGCCGCTGCTTCGCCGCGGCTTTAGCTATTGCCGCGATGGAGGGGGTTGCAGACTTTATACCTTAAAGCGACATCTCGCCACGAAAGCAAGATTGCATTTAATTGATCCCGCAGTTTTCTTTTGGGCGCAAAAAGAGGGGGGGGAGATAAATCGGCGCAATCCCTCCCCCCCACCTTTTTCAGAATACTTGAACTTCGCAGGTATGCACGTGCTCATAGTTACGCTCCCTTCGCGGGCGATGCAGCTGGGGAACTTCCCCGAGAGTCTGAGGCAACATAAAAACGACATGTGCAAGTTTCAGTGAAAAAGGAATACACTCGCTGAGCTGCCTGAGCACAGCGTGGTGAACGACAACCGCATCGAATTTGACAATTCCCGCGTGGTCTACTTAGAGGTCGATTACTATAAGCAGCTTTTTGTGGAATCCTGGCCCATCGAGGAGACAGCCGGTAACTTCAACCGGCCTACAGGTGCGCTGCCGATCGACAGTCTGCCTCAGCGGAATTTCGCAGACTCGCGATCCAACATTAGGTGCGAGTACATGGCAGGAAGAAGGGCCTTAAAGAGAATGCGAGATGCAAAACTTCGAATTTTTCTTGTAGCGCAAAAAAGTTTTTTTACTTGGTACTTTGATTGGCATACCCCAGTTTCAACTAAAGCCCACTAATACCTCTGTCACACGAGCACTACGGCTAACCACGGTTACAGGTATGCTAGCTACACGGCAGACATGTCCGCAGTTTGTCTCCTAACCATTGTTATCGTAGACGGGTGATTCCATGAGAGATCGACACGGATCTGAAAATTAGTATTTTCGATTTGATTGAATATTTTATATTTTATGCCCATCTCACCAAGCAGCCCGAAAAGGAACCTTGTTTTCTTTTTAAGCGCCTATATAACTTTAGGAGGCAAAAAATATAGAACATATTCAACACGGAGGGACTAGTTTCACAACTCGTCGTTCTCGAAAGTTCATGAAGATGTAACAGACAAATATTACCGTTACAAAGAAGAAATTTCGAGCATGAATTTCGTGTATGTAGAAATTTACTGAATAACAATAAAGTAACATTCTATGAAACTTGTAAAATGAAGCAAAGTACTTTCGCAAAATGTCTCACTATGCGACATTTTATGATAGTTGCTACATAACAGTTGCTACAAAGTTGATAAGACCCATCAACTCTGTCTTGAAAACAAATTTTGCTTCTTTCTCTATGCAACGGCAGCTGCGTTTCTGGTTATTGAGTTCCTCATGGTGGTGAAAACTATTTGTGCGAAGGTCAAAAAGTAAAAAAAAAATATTTTCAAAAATTTTATATGTAGCGTTGTGGGCGGCCTTCACGCTCCTGAGCGAGCAAGGCTGATTAATTTACTACTACTACACAATTTGCGCATCTACTTTGCTAGAAGAAGCACGCTGTTAGAATGGGCCTTTTCCGCGTAGATAGTCTGCCCATGCACGCTGGCGTCGGTGAGGCACGCGCCATGATTTTTGGTGGCCAACACGGGACGACAGGTGTGGACCAAGGAACATCTGGTGTTACAAACGTGCAAATCCCCCCCCCCCCCCCCCCCCCCCCCCCCCCCATTAAAAGCGCTAATGTAGGCTTCCGCGATTGCCTACTGGCGCGCGGCGGGCCATTTCGGAGGCCAAGGGCCACCAGTTCTGATTTCGATGAGCTACGCCCGCGTTTTTGTATAGTATTTTTCTTTTTTTATTCAAACTTCCGGAAGTCCCTTACCCGTCATTGTTCTCTTCCAGTCCACACTGCAAAAATCTTGACGGCACGGGCGCTTCCCAGGCCCAAGTTTCTCGTACCTAAGCTTTCGCGCTATTTGTGCATCCCAAGGAATGCAGGGTGAGTACAAAACAAAGCAACCAGCTAGACACCGCGCCCTCGGGTCTGGTATGGGGGTTAAACTGGTCGGAGTGTTCTGCCGTTTCGCTCCGTTCGCTGTTCCATTGATGGAGGTCATCCTTGTGCGGCCGCATTCTTTCAGGGAAGTTCTTGGTTTCTCCAACGTACGAAGCGGGGCAGTCGGCACATGCTGTCGGGTACACTACGCTCTGCGCTTTTTTCGCAGGTGCGTGTTCTTTGGGCCAAAGGATGAACCTGCCCATGGCGGTGGATGGCATGTGGGAAACGTTGACCCCCGCCCTTCTATTGCTTTGCTGGCGCCCGCGATGCAGGGAATCAACAAACGTCGCCGTCGTGTCACGCTTTCTCCGTCTTTCCTCCAGAGAACTCTGCGAATAAACGCCTTTGTTTAGCCTTTGGTGCCGAGGTCACGGATTATATTCGCCCTTCCTTCCGCCGCTGCGTGGACGATTAGTCGTTGGACGATCGGCTATTTCGTTGGAGTTTTCTGTTCTTACTCAAAAAGGTGCATTCGAACTTTTTTATTTTATTTTGTTTACGTACGTGCTTGGTTTCAGGGAAGCTTTCAGTAAGTGGTTTGGGAGGCTGGTGGGGTTCGCTGAAACTCATCTAACCCAGTGCTGCGGAGCACAAAACAAAGCTTAGCCGAGGGTCATGGGAAGGCACGGAGGTAGCGCAGCAAAATGAAAATAGAGGATCCTTTTCCCGATGCAAAAGCCATTGCGGCAACCCTTTCCTTCACCACCATCCCCACTTCCAGTCGTACATTACAACCTCGCCCCTCCCCCCTTCCAGGCGGTTTTACGGAAAAAAACATTGACAACCTTTCCAGGGGGCGCCAACCCGAGGACTCGGCTTGGCGCCCCCTCCCTAGTGGCGCCCGGGGCACTTGTACCCCCTTGCCCCCCCCCTAGTTACGCCACTGGGGCCCCGTTTCGGTGGAGGCCAAGTGGTACAGGCCCGTGTCCTTTGCGATGGCAGTGCACGGTAAACAAAAAAAAAAACGCGGATGGTCGAAATTTACGGAGCCCTCCGCTGCAGCCTGCCTCGTAATCGTGTGGTGGCGTTGACTCGTAAACCCCTGTTGTTATTGTTCTCTCTCTATCATTTGTCGGTCTTTTATTCTCTCTTTCCCTTCCTGTCTTGTGTCTTGCACACTTTTTCTCGCTTCCCTCTCTCACTATCTCTATCATTCTCATTCTGTCTCACTTTTGCGTCTATCTCTTTCTTTCTATATATATATATATACTTTTTTTCTCTCCTGTCTTCCCTTTCTTTCTTTGTATAACTCATTCTTCTTTCTTTCTTAGCACTCGTTCTCGCGCCCGTCCGAGTTATTGCGCCCCACGCCGGACAAACCGGCGCACGTGTTGTGGGGTGAAAACAAGACGAAAGAGGGCGCGTGCCGGCCGAGTTATTGCGTTAATGCCGGCGATTGCGATAGCTTCTTGCGACTAACACAGTTTTTCCGAGCATGAACAGCTCTGATCTTAAATGTATCGATGCGGGAAGAAGTTTAATATAACCAAAGTGTCGTGTAACAGGCGAGAAAAAAAAATGGCAGTGCAAATTATAGAAATAGCGGCTTCCGTCAAGAAGGAGGAGGAACCAGCTTCAATTTAACTCAATTATATAAGAACGAGGTCGGAAGTTTGAGTGCAACAGGTGTAACAGACCACTTCATGGAGTTTGTCTACTGACATGAAACTCCGTGCAGAACGGGATTTCTTCATTAAAAGGCTTGGTGCGCCGGTTACGGATCGCTGTTGTCGAAAGCATAAACGTGCGCAGGGTTCCCCTTCGGGGGGGGGGGGGGGTACTGCAATGAACTTTTGCCCCCCCCCCGGAGGGGAACCCCGCCCCCACTAATCATCTAAGAGGACGGGGGGAGCACCCTCCCTTTTTAGGTGACTGGTGCAGATAGCTGCCCTCCGCACGCCTATGTTATATTGCCACAGAGACTGTTTACAATATCCGACATTATGAAAAATCAGCGTCCACAGTCTTGTGCGCACTCTTGCTTGGGGCCGCACGACTCGTGCCTCTTGTTCACAGGCACGAGACAGTGTGGGTTGGAGCTGCGAAGAAGAAGAAGGTGCGTGGGCAGAGGAACAGTTTTTTGTTTTTGGAACGCTCTAGCGGACTCTTCCATCTTTTCGCACATCATTTTCAGGACACAAGTTCGCCCATAATAAACTAGTTTTTGACTTTTCCTCTCTTGCACCCGTTACAGTATGACATCCGCGGACATCCCCACTGCTTCCGCACTCACCTGAAAGCGCTCGGGTGGCGCTGCCGCGGTGTGTCGCCCAGGGGAACGTCGAAGGCGACCGCTCGGGGCTGACGCTCCGGCGGTAAACCGCACTCATTCTCGGCCGGTGCGGTAGGCTCGACATTCTGCGCCGCCTTGGCCGCCCCGCAGCCCATGGTCGATGCCTGTGGAGCTGCGCGTCCACCGCGCGCGTTCTCAAAATTTCGCAATCGCGTTGTTTCCACGGCAGCGCGGGGATTTCCCCCGCTTCGGCCACTCTGTCCGGAGAAATGCTGCTATCGAAATCAGATATAAGTGAGAGGCAAACGACGAGGGTGTACATTTATAGCGTGTGACGTATTGACTTTTTTTCTGTTTGGAGTAGGTGCATTTTGTTACCCGCGTTTTTATGGTCCAATCGAGCGAAAGTGAAATCCGCAAGTTCTCTCCCCAAAGCTCTCATGTGGCCGGGAAGGGGGGAGGGGGAGAGAAAGGGAGCCTCCACCGAATGCCCCTCACCACAACTTGCGCGCTTCCCCACTCTCAGGCGTACACTTATACAGTGAGTTTATTGACGAGGAAAGTCGGAATATTTGCTAATTTGCTGACGCATTTGTTCTATAACATATTTGCTATGGTGCGAAAATCTCTTTGGCATCCCTGTCTCATGCTTCTTTCTGTCAAGTTTTTCGCGTAAGGCATGTATGTATCTTGAGTCTATACATATACGCCCGTCGGGATAAAGTTTATCATATAGGTGCGGCGATTTTTTGTTTATTCAGGTGAATCTGACTTGATATTCATAAACTTTTATTTATAGACAATTATAAAATCATTATTTCTTTAGAATAACGGCTACTTGATTTTAAATTTCTGAATATTCGCGCACTTTTTTAGGGCATGCATTCGGTGTATGATGCCAAGCGAACGGATAATTGCCTCTTATCGATCGACCTGCAAAAACTGTCGCTGCGATCAATGTGGATGGCATTAAAAATTCGCGACGCGGGGCGCATCATTGTGCCCGACTTGTGTCGGTAATCGTAGTAGGGAAAAGTGCCGATTGCGGGGTTACTGTTACAGTTCGCTGGCCTTTTAAGATGCTCAGTTCGTGTAGCGCCGCTATAGGCGCAGTTTTAGCGCTCGATGGAAGGGATGGAACGGTGCAAAATATCTAGCGCTTGAATTGCCGCCTGTTTCGTTTCGACATGCCGAAAGCTGTCACTTTGACTGTCAGTGTGGGCGCGTCGTATAGATGACTTAACACACATTCGGACGGCCATGCTTCTGTGTATTCGCAAAAGAAAGCGCTTTACTTATGCAAGAAGCATGTGGGATAAGTAACCTTAAATGAAATGCAGTGTGAAATGAGGCACTTATTTAGCTTTGACAAGGGAGCCTGATGACTGACGGGACAGTCCTCGCCGAACTTTTCCCCGCAAGATGGTCCGAAAATGCTGAAGATCGGTAGTCCTGAGAACACGCGAGCCAAACTCTCCGTTTTCGGATTTATCCGATTAACTCCGATTTTAAGAGGGCATTTTCAAACGTTCAAAGGACGTTTTCAAAGCCCAGTCAATCATCGATCGAAAGAAACGCACCTCCGTCAGTAACGTAAACCTTAATTAATTAACTAAGCTTGCCTCGAATAGAAGTTCAAAGGTTGTTAGTACCCGTAAATGTGCGTGTTCATTATTAAAGTATTTGTGAGGGCAACTTTTCCAGACATCGAAATACACTTACCCATAGATTCGCATGCTTTCGTGGTAAGATATTATTTAATCGAAATATTTGGAGCATGATAATAATAGTAATAGGTCCTTATTTTTCACTAGCTGATGAGAGAGGCTAGGAGGTAAAGCTGAGAAAGCAGCTTGTCTAGCTACAGTCCTCCAAAAAGTGGACTTAGGCGATTATACACACATGCATATGAGCAGCCTAGTCCGCCCTCTACCCTACAACCTACCTACATCCTCCTAATTCAATGAGCAGCCTAATTAACAAGGTAATAACGAGCAGGCGGGGAAAAAAATAAAAAGGATGGAGAAGCAGGATGTCAGCAACGATGGAAAGCAATTTCATTGCAGATAATTGTCAACAAACCGCATTTCAACTACTTATAATGCAGAATTAAATGCCGAATTTGGGACATTGTAGATCTACGAGAAATAAACTCCGATAATCGCCGAATTTTTTTCCTTAAAGGATAAACTCCGGAAAGCACCCTGTGATTCCAAGAAATAAACTCAATATTGTTAAGCCCTAGTTTATAGCGCTGTGGTGTGGCCTGGAATTCACCATTAGTTTCTCAGTAAAATAGAAATAGTTCCTTTTTTTTCCTTTACTAATGATGCCATATACCCAAAATTACCGCGCCATGTAAGCCAAAATTTATGGCCGTTGGCTGATTTGAGCATTGCGGACTGCTTAATTACCGAGGGCTGTCGTGAGAGGCCGCCATGTGCCCGCGCATGCGCGATCGCGATCACACTGAAAGTAAGTTACGCGTTCGCAAAAAACAACAACAAAAAACTAGTTGTTGCAACAGTAAAAAGTAGAGATCGATTCTATATCAAATCAGCATTTGGCTCGCGCAAAAATCTTAGGTATAAAAACCCATTATTCTAGGCCTCCAAACCAAATAATGCAGTCATCCCTGTCCTTGTAGCATTTCAAACTAAAGAGGAAAAAAATGAAATGATAAATAACAATGTTTCGTTTGACAAATTTGACAAAACGGAACCTGCACTTACATTTATTTGAAGAAATATGTGACGCAAACGATTAAAAAAGAGTTTTTCGGTACTTATCTTGCTCTTTATGTTATCTTTCCGAGTTCTGAGCTTTCGTGAACCAGATATTTCTTCTTCACAGCTCATATTGCAGAGGCTCATGTTTTTTGTTTTCGGGTTTCTATCGCCATGAAAAGCAATAAATATCACTGAATTGGCGCGTGGTCACCTAAAGTTCTTATCTATAGTTCGATATAAGGATGATTCGTATATAAGTGTTTGTTGTAACGAGGTTTAACTGTAATTCGCTGGGACCATTCGCAGGTAGATGCTCGCTGGGAAACATTTGGCCAAGAGATAACCGTTACATGGTGTATACGCACCCTTCAATGGCTGTAGGCACGGTATTTTTTGTAAGACATCCAGCGATGGAAGAAAACCATTGTGCTATACATCGACACAGTTCTTGCACCTTCACGTTGCTCCAGCACTCAGGCTGCATTCGTTCTTGAACTAAGTGTTATTCGTTAATCTTTGCCGCGCGCAATGTATGGGGGAAAAAAAATGAGAACCCTCGCTCTTAGATGACATCTGTATCTTGTACCACGTTTGTTTCACGTCTTACAACTGTTCCGCCTTTTCCCCTGGAGACTCCACAATTTTGAGCAACCTCGCCGGAACTACATCGGTTCTGAAATAGTTTCATGGCGTGCGGAACGCTGAATTTGCTTTTCGCCGCAGCACACTGGGTGTCTTGCGAAAAAAGCGCAATAAGATTTGCAAGGGCCAACTAACTCTCGCGGTACACAACAGATTACGCACCGCCTGAGGGTGCCGTTGCATTACGATCTCCAGTACGATCACTGACATCTACAAACTTCCTGGCAATCACGCGTTTATGGCGTCGCTGCGGCCTCGAAGATCAGAAAATACGTACACACCACAGCTTTTCTTCCGCCACGTTCCCCCTCTCTCTTTCACATTGCGAATCTTTTTAATTTCGAGTTTACCACGTTGACAGGTACGGTAATTTTCACAAACATAATATTGCGGGATAAAAGCAGTGGCGAGCGAATAACAAAGCAGGAGATGTCGCCTGCGCCAGCAGCAACCTCCAAAACACTTGTTGCACACGCGCGAAAGCAAACATACGTTCACGAAGTCGCAGGGGTGACGCGCTCGCTTACAGCTCGCTCAGACTAAACGAAACGCGCAGAATCGGCAGTGAAGAACGTACTGTTCCGAACGAAGCCCCAGCTGCTATCTTGTCTCAAGGCTCGCCCGGTCGTACTTTCGCGCTGGGACACCCATGACGTGGAGCTGCACGGCGGGAGCCTTTCGGCGAATGTGTGTCAGCGCGAGATTTCGGCGCTCGCATGTCGATGCTGTTGCTAGGACGCCAGAAGCGCGCGTGTGTGTTTGCCAAGCATGTATCGTACGGGGAAAAAAAGCGCGCGGTCGATCTATCGGTTGGCAATCGAAGTGCCACAAGCCGATGCAAACCCTTCCCTGTTCGCGCCACTTTCGAGGGAAATCGATGTGTTCGTGGTGTCGCGCGCGTGCACGATAGTGATTTCGCGCGCCATCTAACGTCGGGTTCTTTGACTGAAGGAATGCGGCTGGGTGCCGCTCGCGGAACGAGTTGGCGAAGGAAGGAAGTTTACGACGCTTCTATAGGCGACCTGACCAACGAGTTGAGCGCGTGTAGATTGGAGACTAACCGCAATTACGCGCTTATTGCGCGCTAGCGCGCGCGCGCACGCTGGGTCGTTTGCGTGGTGATCTATAGTACAAGTTTCACTGGCAATCGCGCGTTTATGGCGTAGCTGCGGCCTTGAAAGTCAGAAAATACGTACACACCACGTACACACCACGAAAATACGTACACACCAGACACAAGGCACGCTGCTTCTGAGACTGATGCCCTCCCGCTCACAATATACGCCCCGTCCCCTCAAGTTTTGCCTGAAAGTCACAGAGAGAGAAAGATCTTTCTGTAAACCCACCCTGATTTTGTAATACTCCCCCAAAACTATAGGAGGAGGGGAAAAGAGAAGGAAAGGCAGGGAGCATGGCGAGCGTCAGGTTCGCTTCCCTTGCGCAAAGTTGATTCGTGGACAGACCCTAATTGCACTGTTGCCCAAAGTCAGGGAACACAATCGAGTGAGAGCGTTGTAACCGTGGTTGGTGTACTTTTAAAAAAAATGGAACTGGGGAGGGGCTAAGCACGTAGTAAAGGGCGTTTCTGCTCCACTGAAGTGGAACCTGAGCAGAACTGGGGAGGGGGGGGTGGGAGCATGCAGTGTACACCGGTGTTTTCCACAGCAAAATCCTTGCTAATAGGCAATGGGACAAGGAGAAGAAGCAGATCCAGACCGATCGAGGTAAGCCGCCACATTGTTTTCAAATTGTTTTGAGAGTGTGTGCAGTGACTCATTGTGCTATACCAGTCACCTATCATCATGCCTCCTTTTTTTCTCTCCCGTTTCCCCTTACCGCCGTGAGGAGTAGCGGGCTAGAAACCCGCTTTCACGGCTGACCTCTCCTCCTCCTTCCTGTCATACATTTTTTTCTTCTGCCTTGGTGAGACTCTAGGCGTGCCAATATAAGACCGGACATCTAGGAAGCGTGTTTCAACTCCTCCGACCTTGTCGCAAAGCTGCGTCGGGGTGCAGCTTACCGTGAGGTGGTGCTTCTTTCTCTCATTGGCCGATTTTGCCGTAAAGTTGTCTTTGTAATACACACCGCAACATGCTTCGAAGTATGCTTACAGGACAAAACTTGACATTCGAAACCAAATTTTGAAACGAAATTTCACAATTTTCTGTCAATTGATGCAATTAAACCCTAATACGTGGTCGGCTATTTGATGGGCTAACTGTTGCCACGTTCGTTTTTAGCATACTGCGGACGATAGGTGGGACTTGCCAAACTTTCGTGGCTCATACCTGTTACGGACAGGCCGAGACGTTAAGACGCTCCGCCCCTAAAAGATTCGCCGACTATTACGATACCGTCTAATGCAAATTCCGATCGCGGCTGTTTAGGTAGCTCGATTTTGCGATATGTTAATACCCCCCCAACAACACCGGCCATTCATGAATCATTCAAATCATTTCGCATATATGCCCCATAATTTCACGGCTTGAAGGAAAGCCTTTCGTAGCAAATGCTTCTGCTTCGGCAGCGCTCACATCTGAAAATCTGGAATTGGTGGCGCTGAGTCTGAGCTTGGGGCAAGCCCTTTAGACGACGCACTTCCACCAGCTGCGTTGCTCATTGTTGAGAAAGAACTGGCTGAGGATATTTGCTTAAATAGGTACATTTTGTATATATGAACCACGTGAGTAGCGCCACTGGCGCGGACAATTTCGTGCTGCCGATTTCAGCTCGACTGCCGCAGACGTAGCGTAGCGCGACTGCCTCGCTAACCGAGAGACATCGGAAGCCAGCGCGCGGACGCGTTCCGAAACAGTGCCCGCCGCGTCGTCTCGCCACTGTCGTTCCATCCCCATCGCGCTCTTCTTGCTGTCGCCGTCTTTCAACCTCCGCGTTCGCTCTGTCGGGGACGGCGACGCCGCTCACCGCGGGAACGGTCTCAAGGCCTGACCCCACGTATCCGTCGCAGCGCGTCAGCGTGACGCTTTTTGACGCGGCGCTGCGCCCTCTCCCTGTAGAGAGAGTGGGTGCGTCGCTAAGGGAAGCTGCGCGCTCTCTCTTTCCATGTGAGAGAGAACTCGATTGCGCGTCAAAAAAAAAAAAGGGAGCCGACGCGCTGCGACGGGTACGTGGGGTCAGGCCTTGAGAGATTCACTCAATGCTCCACGATCGTTAAACTGAGAAATTGTTTAGCACTGCATGATTGGATACCGTAAAAGTCCGCTGGGCGTGATGGTGCCATCTCTGCGCTGTGCGGGTGTCATCCTAAGTTTCCGAAACGTTTGTGGTGTGTGTGTGAGTGTGTTGTGTGCGTGTGTGTGCGTGCGTGTGTGCGTGTGTGAGTGTGTGTGCGTGCGTGTGTGTACGTGCGTGTGTGTGTGTGTGAGTGTGTGCGTGCGTGTGTAGTGCGTGTGTGTGCGTGTGTGTGTGTGTGTGTGTGAGTGAGTGATCTTCAGTTAATCATGGTGATTAATTCTTAGTTACTAATTCATTTTAAAATATTCGGAATCGCGTGTATCTTGAACTGCTTCCGAGCGACGTTAGCCTCGTTTCAGGCCTGTTTTCGCTACTCGATTTTGATCGTGATTATGCAGCAGGCGTACGGACGTCGACAAGCCGAGTCGTGAATTGCTGCGCACATCAAAAGAAAAACGTCAGACCTGCGCGGAAAGAGCAGCACAGGTGCAGCGAAAGCTGGAGGAGCGGTCGTTGTAAATTGTAAGTTTTGTCTGTCGCCTAAGGCAGGAATCAGCAGACTGCGGCCCGTGGGACAGTATCGGGCGGCCTCTGTATGACGTAAGAACCCTCCCCTCCACAGGCGTGTGCACAAGGGGGGCAGGGGGCGGCCGCCCATTTAGTCATATAGGGGGGGGGGGCACAAAGTCAGTCCTACACCATGGCCGGTCTTGAGGAGAGCGCCTCCAGACTGGATGTGCCCGCACATAGACATAATAAAGAGGGGGTGCTGCAACAAACATTCGCCCCCCCCACTCCGCCCGTATGGGAAACATGGGCACACTGATGCTCCCCCTCCCCCTGTCAGTTCGTATCTCTAGACCGACGTGACAGTTTTTGACCTCAGTGGGGTATATGATCAAAGAAAGATCGCTTCCACTTGGCATTGTCCCCCATCTTAAGCTTCACTTGATAACGTCCCAACTGATTAATAACGTACCCTTCTGATTAGTTGGCCAGCCCCCAGCACTGCGGCTTTATGTAGGTGGGCCCTCCGTCTCACTACAGCGTGTCGACCCCCTGCCTAAGGAAACTGGCTTAAGCCCATTAGGGTATTGGCCACACTGTCGATTATAAAGTGAAATCAGTGGGAAATAACTAATCTTCTTGACCTCAGCACAAGGGGCGCATCCATTGGAGAGTTGCCTAGGGTAAAAGGTGAATTCTTTCCATAATTACAATATCAATGTATTCTTAGTTCCAATAGGGTAATAATTGCTCATTGAAGTGTGAAATAATGAAATATATAATGCGCGCACTGTTTAGTAAGAAATTCTTTAGATGTA
>WOVY01008633.1:0-10852 GCA_013436015.1 Rhipicephalus annulatus | reverse complement strand
AAATAAGCACAACTTTACAAGGTGGTATAAATTATACCGTACATGACTTTCATGTCATGAAAACCATGTTTGGATCTCTCGACGTGCTCTGTATTCAATATCATGAGGCGCGGGGACTGAAGGCGCCATTGCTACCAGTAGTCAGGGACGCCTTACTGACAGAAAACATCCCAGGGAACATGCACCCTGTTCACGACTTCCAACGACGCATATGCAATGCTGCACCAATCTTGAAGGCACACGGAAGCCAAGAAGGTGTCCTCTTCGTCCCACTGCCAGCCGGCAGCAGCGATAGGGGGGCGCTCGGAACCCCCCGCCGCTGCCCGTGTACGAGCGAGACGAAGTCGAGGCGCGAACACCACCACCACTTCCACTGCTACAACAACAGAGACTGCAGCGATAGCGGCAACAACAGCGGCAAATCCAGTCAACGCTGGTGGGACCTGTTTTCTCCATGACCGGTCCTGGAAATAACGGGAAATATTCGGGTCACGGCGTCGTCAGCACGGCTGCCATCAAGATGGCCATAGCTTTAGCGGGTACTCCACACTGGTGCGGACGATTCCCTGATTATTAGCGATTCTGAATCAGCTATTCGGAGCTATAATAAAGGCTGGTTGTCCGAGGAGGTGGTTCGCGTGCTTAACGCCAGGGCTGGGGACTTTGCGTATGGTAAGATTACTGACATAGCCATCCAGTCATTTCCCGTGCACATGGGGGACATTGCAACTATCATCACCCACAGCCGTAAAACCAGCAGCCGCAACGCCTACAGCCAAAGACTCACTGGCATCGCTTCAAACCATATCGAGCGCACCCACCCTCGTCGTGAGGCAACTTAGCCCCCTTGACGCAGCCACCCATGGAGCAGCCACCACCGTGGTTGGGAGGAACGCTCGCGGAGGCACGGCTGTGGCCACAGGCACCCCCACTGCCGCAATTTCCACCCCCACTACTTCCGTTGCCGCGGCAACTGAAGTTGTTGCAGAAAAGACAAGACAGCAGAGGTGCGCCAACTGCTAAGCAGAACATTTTCCCGCCACTTACCACAACGTGCTTGGGCACTACAAGAAAGACAGGAAGAAATTTCCGCAGCCCCATGTGTGCCTGGAAATGTCGCAGGCGGGGCAACTAAGAAGGCTGCAGAGGGGCAGGTTCTCAAACCCCTACCATCTGCACCGCCTATGACCCACGCTGCACACTTCGCCTGGCTGCCCGTGGTGCACGCAAGAACGGGCCGGTAGGGCACTTATACTTTGGCATTGTGCAAGAGACTGAGATCGGTCACGAGAAAGGATGACGTCAACTGAGAGAGCCTCCGAAGTGGGGCGCCTTGCTGAGCGATAGCAAGCCTCCCTTCTCAGCGAAGCCCTCGAAGAGCCGGTGTGGGTCGTCCAGTGGCCCAGGGCCATCGCCGAGGACCTCGGAAGATGTTCTTCGAACGATCTGTCCCTGGCAGCCTAGGCCCGAGCACATCAACTACCGTTGAACAAATAAAGTTTACTCAACTCAACTCAACTGAACAGATTCGATGACTAAACTAGTGCTTTTTGAAAACGCATCATCGTTGATGCCTGCGAGAAGATGCGCCAATCTCTGAAGGCAAATCAAACGCAGGCTAGAGGGGATCAGTCACGCAGTACCAGAGGAAAGCTGTGCGTGTTCATACCAAACAATCACCGTGTGGCACATGTTGTTTATTGTCCCACATAAACTTCAGTCTGAATGCGCGAGATTTAAAAGAAAGCATTTCAAAGCAGATAAAAGGCAGTGAAAGTGGTCCGGGTAACAGCTGCACAATCAAACACACTTTGCAATATAAATATTGTCAGCATGCCATTGTCTATCAGATGATACTCTCATATCGAACGACTAACGTTGATTGAATTGTCAGGATAGTTGCTGCACACCTCTATGTAACCAAAACACGATACTGTCCCACTTTATAGAGCAGTTAACAAGAAAAGGTATTGAGGCCTTCTATGTTAGAAGAAAAGGCGAGTGGTGGGTGAGGCTCTCATACATGTCACCTGATAACGTGCAACTTTTGTACCTCGTCAGCATGTGCTAAAAAATAGCATACAAATTTATCTCTATTTTTCTAGTGGACTTAGGGGGATGCACATCGTATATATATATATATATGAGTCATTCCTTGCCAAGAGTCCCAGTCGACCCACCCAACCATCGCAGGTTGTGCCATTAAAACTTACACCCTTTTCGTATACGCCATGGAGTGTTGCGGCCAAACATTTCTGCTATAAAAACTTTTTCAACACCATGGCGCCTCATCAAATTTCGCTAGCTTTTACCAAAGTGTGTGCAGTCCAAAAATGTATATAAAACTGATATTTCTTTGCGTAACTTCGAAACAGCGCTTTAGCTACAAAAGGCGTTTTGTTTAGTTGTGCTACTCAAGCATTTCCAAAATGTTCGCGGCTACGTAGCAGTTAGGCCTTTTTTAAAAACACGAAAATCTTCAAAGTTCGCCATTTTTTCTATGCTAGCTAGAAATATCACTAAGCAATCAATATTATTGTGGTTTTCAGCAATGGTTACTCCCATACAGAAATTTTTAAGGGCGAAATGGACTTCCAATTTTTTCAGAAAAACTTTAAAAAAGCAAATTATATGATTTGCTCATAATTGACTGTACTTTCTGTACTAATGCAGTCTGTACAAAGTTTTCGCGATGTAACATTTTATATACCATTTATCGGTTAAGTAATGAGGAACGTATACCAGAACAACTTTATTTTTTAAAAACAAACAAAGCTTTTGAAGTTACCCTTTAGAACATTTCCTGCATTCACTTGCTGCAGCTTCACCGCAAAGCACGTGATTTTTTCACATATATATATATATATATATATATATATATATATATATATATATATATATATATATATTCATTTATTATTTACTTATATATCTTTTGCCAGTACATGTGATGGGAAGATGCCCGTAAAGGTGGACACCTGCAACCTCAATCGGTGCTTTGGGAAACGAAACAGGCTGCAAAAAATACGGCCGGTGCAGATGTCTCAATTTTACGACGCTTGCATGGCATGGCATGCAGTAACCGACACACAGTGCAATGCCAGTAGAAATACAAGGCCAGTAGGAGTAATTTCTAATGCGGTCTTGAATTTTTTTTAAACCAAGATGGCTGGCAGTGAAGTCACCATGGAAGGCTTTAAGCACTTCAAGTGGAAGAGAGTGGGGTAGCGCGGGAACCCAGCGTTGACAAATCAGGGTTGTAGATGAGGAGGGTACACAACACCATTCTCCAGCTTAAGTTCTATGCGTCGTTGTGGCAGTCCAGCGCTACGTCGAGGAGTTAACATCAAAAGAACTTACGTGTTTATTTAACAAAGCAAGCACCTGTTGCGTCTGTGAAGGTGTCGAGTCGTAACTAATGGCTGCAGTAAACGCGGAAGAAGGAAGAAGCAGGTTCACCACTAGGACGTCCGGCACGGAGACGTACGTGGCTCATCGGAGATCGGCTCATGGTCGAGCGGCAAGATCCTTTCAGCTAGCTAAGATTTGGTTTGCTTTTCATTCCTCATATTTCTTGTTAGTTTCTCTCAATTGAAACGTTGTTGCAGCCCTTTTGAGGTCAGGCAAGTCAGAATATTCTGATGTCTTTCTCAGAACCTGGCCAAGAGCACTCCCCTTGGCTGGCCTCACTACCGGTCAAGCATTGGCCACTCGATACTTTGCTACGCAGTGGAGATAGCTACGTCCCTGTGGCTCTGGTTCCTACAAATGGGGGTACCATTCCAATGAAGAATTCGAAGGTGATACAAGTGGAGCTTCAGAAAGCCTCGTCACTTTTCCAGAACATTACTGACGTCCGCGGTTCGGCCGAGGGGGTATCCTGTGCTGCTCTGCAGATCAGGATTACGTGCGAGAGCTTCTGAATTGCTCTCAATTTGCTGCACAGCCAGTGAGCCTGTTTATTTCAGCTCATCTTGCATGTACGAACGGCATAGTTCGTGGGGTGCATACGAGTCTGGCACCTCAAGAAATTCTTGACTCATTTGCTGTAGCTGGGGTAGTTTCAGTCTATCGATGCACCCGATTGACTGATAAAACAAAATCGCCTACTGAATCAGTTATAGTAACTTTTGAAGGAAGAGTCAGATTAACATAAATTAAGGCATGGCCACTCATCTACAAAGTAGAACCACTTTCCTCGAAATCTTTGCAGTGATCAAAATGTTGGCGATTCGGCCACAGCTTGAAAAGATGCAGATCAAAAGCTAGATGTCGTCTGTGCGGAAAGAGTCATGGCAGCTGCGATTGCAAATCTGATGACCAGAAGTGCTGCTTGTGTAATGGGGCGCGCCCTGCAGACTCTGCTGAATGTGGCGCAAAAGAAAGAGAAATGGGTGTTCTAGAAATCATAGAACGCAGGCGTTGCTCTAGGAGGGAGGCAGTAGCAGAAATGCATGAAAGATCGAAAGGTTACGCAGGCATAACATCCCGGCACACAACGGTAATGGATGGATCGCTCGCAAAGTCGATAATTGGGGGTATTGAAAAGTCTACTGAAAAGGCAATGCAGCGTCTGGCAGCTAGTCTTTTTGAAGCCTTGGCTGATATGTTAACACAACAGCTGACACAAATCATTGGTACAGTTTCTGTGCAAAATCGGGATTCACACGCTCTGTTGATTTCAAGGGGTACAGAGGAGGAAAATCAGACAGTTAATCATATATCTATCTCTCCGAAAGCAGGACCTTCAAAAATTAGAGTTCAAGCTGAGTCAGAACCTGTGACAGATGATTCAGGAGACTTTACAGATATGGACACAGAATCTCTAAGAAATTTGAAACGTAACAGATCTCCCCCTTCTAAAATAGTCTTCTCAGAACCCAAAATCCAAGAAATACTTGTCATAGAAAGACCTCTTTGAGAACCTTTAAAAAAATGATTTCTTGAAAAAAAAGATATTCTGGATCAGGCAGTTTCTTCTGCCGGTATAGCATCAAAATAGGTGTCCTAAAAATTCTGCAGTGGAACTGCCGGTCTACTTGGTGGGCAACTACAGATTTACAATGTATTTCCTCGCAAAGTTCTCCCCACATAATTGCCATTCAGAAAACCTGGCTTGCTAACGCTAAAAATTTTTACATGAAAAATTATCAATTAATCCGGCTGGATCGGCCGAGTAGAGGTTGTGGTCTGGCTCTCTTAATATCAACTAAATTTAGTCACATAGCCAAGATATTGTATCAGCGTATGGATACGAATTACGAAATACTGGTGTTAGACATAACACTACCAGACTGCTCGCCTTTCTCTTTTGCAAATGTATACTTTCCTGCAGGAGTTCAAGACACGAGATGCCTCGATATTATGGTAGCTTTATGCACAAAAGAAATAGTACTGTGTGGTGATTTCAATTCCCACCATGTGTCTTGGGGGCTTCAAATCTGATGTATACGGAAGACGTTTGTGGGAATGAACGCTTGATAATAATTTTTCCTGCTTGAACTCACACGTTGCTACAATTGTAAGAGGTAACTCTGAATCTACTATTGATTAAACATTTTCCAGCTCTACTTTAAGCATATCCTCGTGGAATATATTAAATTGTGCTACAAACAACGAGCACCTTCCCATTACTTTTGAAATTAAGTTCCCGAGGTTTAGTTTGGCAGGGAAAGTTGGCTCATTCGTAAATTATGCTAAATTACAAAAAGACTTAAAATCTCCGTTAGCTTTCGTGAGGAAATGCAGGAAGACCTTAGGGCTATGAGTCTATGTGCGGTGTTGAAACGATCATTAAAAAATTCAATGTTTACTGTAAACTCGAACACAGCGGGATCTTTTAGCCCGTGGTGGAATCTAGAATGTGTCAGGGGGTATAAAAAAGCGAAAAGCGCCTTGGAAAAAGCTGGTAAATAACCAATGCCCCCAAAATTGGAGCGATTATAAACTCATGGCCGCTGATTTTAAGCGTCTAGTGCGCCAAGCAAAAGAAGACTATGATATGAATAAATTTAATTATCTGTCTAAGTCAAAAAATAAGAAAATGCTTTTCAGGTTTTTACGTGCGAGAAAATTGATTCCACAAGCAGAAAGCAGTAATTCTATCATTATGTCTCCGCGCGAACTCTCCAACTTCTTGGAAAATATTCCTAAAGGCTTGCAAACCAGGTTCGCGACATTTATGCCAAAGTTCATGGTGAAATTAAGGAGGTGATTCCAGGAGATATCTTTAGCTGAACTGGCCGACGTGATGAAGAGCTTACCGCCCGCTGCTCCTGGGCCTGATGGGGTGACCTCTACAATGATGAAAGTGCTATGCCAAATATCCCCACATTAAGTCCGTAATAAATTTAATTATTCACTAAATAATTCTTGGATTCCGGCAGGTTGGAAGCTTTCCCAAATAATTCCGATACTTAAGAAACAGGAAATAGAGTTTACTCTGGATAACGTAAGGCCTATTTCATTGACATCTATTCTGGTCAAGCTTGTAGAGAGAGTCTTAAACGCCCGTGTAATAAACTACGTCAATGAACATACAATACTAAACCCCAGACAATTTGGCTTTAGATCGGGATACTCCATTTTGTGTGCACATGTGGATTTGGAAAGTTGCATACAGCTGGCTCGGCATCGCCGCGAATACTGTGCACTGGTAACTCTAGACTTAGCTAAAGCGTACGACAAAATGGAGTGTACTATCCTAATCCAGCAGATGCGAGACTATCGCTTTCCAATATATATAACAGCATGGATTACAGAGTTTGTGAAAGACAGAGAATTTTAATGCTTTTTGGATGGATGCTCTTCTAAAAGATATAAGCAAACACGAGGTGTACCTCAGGGCTTAGTATTATCCCCAGTGTTATTCAACATATTACTAAGTTCCATTCCAACTCGTCAGGATATCCAAATTTACGTATATACAGATGATATTGCTTTCTTCGCAACAAACAGTGATCTGCACTCATTGTATCAGGCATTACAGAATTACATGAACATGCTAGAAGGATGGCTCAACAGTATACATATGTCATTGAACGTCAAAAAAGTGCACTTCTGCCATTCTCTTTTAAGGATCGTGTCAACATTTCCCTGATGTATTGTACCGAGCTCATTCCCCAGGTCGATTTCCTGAAATACCTAGGCATCGTATATAATAAGACGCCAAATTGGAAAAGCCATATAGACGAGGTTGGCTGTAAAACGTCACGTGCCTTGGGGTGGTTACGCGAATTGGGAAACAAAAAAATAGGATTGCGTAGGAGTTCAATTATAATGATATACAAGATGTAAGTGCGGCCTATTATGGAATTCAGGTGCGTATTATTTTCAGGCAGCGTGGCTTACAAGATGAGACAATTAATATTATTAGAAAGAGAAGCTTTGCGCTTGTGTCTTGGACTCCCGAAATTTGTGGCAAATAATGTTTTGTATGTGGAAGCACGCCTTCCACCTTTGTTAACTCGGTTAAGAATACTTACAGTTCTAACTTTCTTAAAAATATACAATTCGCCTCTGCGACAAGCTTCTTATGTTTTTATTCAAGAACCAACCGCATTCTTTGAAACACATTGGTCCAGACTACACTCCCCTCAGATTAGATTCGTCCAAGCACTGCTAGAGCCTCTCAACGTAAATATTTATCAGATGGGCAAAACGAGGACGCCTAATTCAAAACTTGAAATTAAATTTGATCATATTTCTCCTCTAATGCGAAACAACTGCCCCTTCATGTTTAAATATTCGGTTAGAGGATTACTTGACTCATCTGTCCATAAACAACTATACTGCCACGGATGCATCCGTAATGAACGAAAAGGCTGGAGTAGGCATCTTCTGTACTACTCTCGACTGGTCTTTCTCAGTTCGATTACCAGATTACACGCCTATATTCATCACTGAATTATTTGCTATAATTCTGGCGCTTCGTAAACTTCCTTTAAGCAAATCAGAAGCGGTCATACTTACCAATTCTCTCTCAGTATGCACTTCACTATCAACAGCAAAAAATTTGACATTATTGAGTATGATTAGCAGTTTATTACAAGCAAACCTGAAAAAAATTCACTTGCTATGGATACTTGGCCACTGTGGGATTTATTCAAATGAGATGGCAGACTCGTTAGCCAAAGCATGTTTAAGCGGACCACTCTTACCTATTTTACGTGATTTCGCCTACGTACTAGCACTCAGATATAGAAATGCTTGTTTGCACAAAGAAATAGAAAAATTATCATTGGATAAAGTCAGAGACTTCGTACATCTAAGATTTTGCTGGAACAAACAGTGGTGTGTATCTCGGCAGTTGGAAATTACAATCACCGGATTACGATGCAGAATTCCGCATCTGAATTATTACCTACATAAAGCTGGGCTAATATCATCTCCGTTGTGTCTCTTTTGCAAGGAATCAGAATCAACAGATCATTTCTTTTTATCCTGTCAACGATATGCTTATCAAAGGAAAAGATACCTGGTCGAACCAATTGAGAAGCTAGGTTTAAAAATAAACGTGGAACTAATTTTATCCTTCGGAGGGATTACATTAGCTTATAGCCACGGGAAGGTTTTCTCTGCTATTACCCTGTTAGTCTATTGTTATTATTTACGGCTACGTGACTACCTGAATGCCTGACTTAGCACACTTGATGATCCTGCCGCCCGGTTCTTGGCCGATCCCCCTTGGTGGGCGAGTGCCAGCAAAGCTGAAGCTTCATCATCATCATCATTGTTGGAAGAGACGGCGCGAAGCTGCTTGACAAACGCGGGCTCGGGATCGGTCACGCAGGCCACCGTGGTGTGCTGAGGAAGTAACATGTTCTGGAATGTCGTATTTACGGTGGTGACAAGTGCGGAACCATTGTGAAAACAAATGAAAATGATGCGTTTACCGACGCAACTAAATTACGGTGAGACCAAGATATTACCATGGTCGACGTCTTCTAAGGTCTTGAGCACAATTCGCTCTTGATGTGGTGGTAATTCACTGTCTTCCGCAGCTGTCAAACAAATGGTCCTCTGAGTGTCGTCGTTTAGTGCGCAGTCCATGTCAGTGAGGTAGATGACGCGTTGGCCACGGGAAGTCGCCGCGGAGGCAGAAGAGGTAAAATCCGATCCTAAAATTACTTGGTCAGTGCAGTCCGTCGGGACTGCGAACTGAATGCGATGTTGGATATCATCAATAAAAACACGGGCTGTACTGAAAGTGGAAGAATGAATGGTTTACCCCTGGTCAGAAACACACTTGGGTCTATCGTAAAGGGCAATCACTTTCTTCAGCCGTTGCCTAAAACAACACGCGTACCAGAAATGCCGCCCCCCGTGTCTCCCACAGCATCCACGTACACTCCTTCCACTACCACCGAAATTATGTTGCACGGGTCTGATAGAGAAACATTAGTCGCAACTTTGAATGCAGTTTTGCCTTCATAAACTGCATCACTTAGTTCTCTGAATGACTGGCAGTGGCGAATGAGGAATGTAAAGTGGGGAGGAAAGCGGCGGAAGGGTGAAGGTGAGCAATATATGGAGTTCAGGTTGTTGCATGGTGCACTCGATGCGGACGGAAATAGAGACCCGAGTGAAGGCGATAAGTGGCACTGATCTTCATAGGACGAAGTATCAGTCACGCATGTCGTAACCGCGATGCCCGTATTGCTGGCGCTTGCAGCAGAAAGAAGAAATGTGGCCACTATACCCGCAGTAATATATTGCGTACTGGGCTGGATGAGCGCCAGGGGGGAGGGTAGAAAACATTCGGAGTACTTGAAGTGCGCTAAGGAGTGCAGACTAATACTTCTGCCACACGTGGCACCCTGAGGGCACTTTGAGCGAGTGTACTCACGCACACAAAGAGTCATTTTGGCGGTTCGCTGCTACATGAGAAAGCGAAGTGTACTTAAGAAGTGATGACCGTGGCGATTGTTGGCTTTGTAGAACAATATTTATTTCTTACGTTTGCTCCCGTGTCTCATCGTCGGACCACGTTTTCTTCATGGTAGTAGCTCCAGTGACACACACCATCGTAAACGACCAGAAAACGACTCGCCTGCACATGTTCTGGTGCGCCTGGATATAAACAACGTGACGGACGCGGCCAATGCACAGCATATGCTGCCACATCCCTGTAGCGGACGTGGCCGCGAACTGCTTGAGAGAGAGCAGTGAGAACGTTTGTTGATATATGACTTCTGTTAGTATATACCATAATTCGTTATAACAAACACAATAGTTTAAAAATGGTGCGAGCGCCACTTTAGGTAACGCCGTATTTCTGTGCAAGCCACTGTTATCGAGGCTACACACTTGGTCGCAGCGAAGTGAGGTTGGGGAACGCACTTGCCAGTAAGTGTACTTTGCATCGATTGACACTAAACTTGTTCATGTGACAGCACTCAAATGACACTCGCGGCTAAGTGAACTCGCTCGAGGTGCACTTATGTTGCCACGTGTGACATGGGTTATAGGGTCAGGCGGCTCCAACGGAAGTTTAGCGGAGGAGAGGCAGTGACCGACACGTACGATATTAGCGGCAACGTCAAGTTTACTTCGCTGGGAGGCGTGGCAGCGGCTTGCATGTAGGTTCGGATAGGCCGAAACTGGGTGACTTAATGTGCACGGGCTAGTTCAGGGATGTCAGTTCCAACCTCATAGTTTCGCGTCATGCCGTTCCAATAGACTGTGGAGAACACGGTGAATAAAGTGAGAAACCCATATTTTGCAACTTTTCACGTATTATGTCTCTTATGACGTCACGAATAGGTCTAAATATACTAGGCGACAACTTCTTTGGCATTGGAGGAAGGCTACAGAGCCAACTCGCGGGCATCCTACCATTAGTGTATGCATT
>WOVY01008628.1:0-20219 GCA_013436015.1 Rhipicephalus annulatus | reverse complement strand
TAGGACCATTTTATTTTAGGAGCGAAGCTCCTTGAAAGGCACCCGTTCGTCCCTCGTCGTAGTGCGTAACCAGTCTTACGCTTTCACCTGCAAGGTGGGGCCGGTGGAAGATTTCTCCTGTGCGTAGTAGAGCAATAAATAATTCGCAGCGTGCGCGTTAACTAAAGGCCGAATTCTCCTGTCTCTCATTCCCAATTAGCAGCCATTGGCATGTACATTGAGCACTATCTGACAAGAAAGGGTTGCTACGTTAAACTCGCTGGGCGTAAACCTTCTTGGTTTTAAAAAGGTTTAGCGAGCGTTGGGCCGCAGTGTCATGAATACAGTGAACTAGTATATACCATGAACTCGAGGTGGTTAAAGGTGGGAAGCAGACACGAAGTGCAAGCCGTAAGAAAGTGTGTGGTTGCCTCCTTTCGTTCAGTCCTTGGAATGTCCGCTGGATGACGGTGCTTCTATATGCGGCAAATACATTGAAAAGATGCAAGATGGTGGTACTTGGAGTGTTGACTAGATGGACGAACGGACACACAGAAAGATGCATCGACGGACGCACAGGTGGCTGCACGGAAGTATGGACGCATGGACGGACGCAGGAGTGGATGCATGGACGAAAGCAGGGACGGACACACAGATGAACATGCATACGCACGAACAGACGCGCGCACGGATGGGTGGATAGACGCACGGACGGTCACACAGACGGACGCCTATATGATGAAAAGATGCGAGATGGCGGTACTTGGAGGAGGAGGAGGAGGAAGGAAGTTTAAGCGGAAAGACAGGGAGGTTAGCTAGTTCTTAGACCGGCTGGCTACCCTGTGCTGGGGAAAGGGGTGAGGGGAATGATAGATGTTAAAAAGAAATGTTGCGAAGAGAGGGAGAAATTACAAAAAAAAATGCGACAGAGGAAAGGCAACATAAAAGAGTATAAGACACTAAAGTCTGTCTCTGAGGCCAGTTGTCCGCAAAAAGCGCCAGCAAAGCTTTCAAAGCCTTCTGGGCTGAGGATGGGCTTGGCCAATGACCCAGAATCCTTTGTTCCGACAAAGGCCGATTGTCTAGTCTATCCAGAGCTGCAGTGAGTTCTTGTCTTTGCACGTTGAAATGGGTGCACTCACACAGGAGGTGCGCGATGGTTTCTTCGCAACTGCAGTAAGTGCATGTAGGAGAGCTGGCCATCCCGATGAGATAAGAGTATGCGTTCGTGAAGGCCACTCCAAGCCACAGGTGGCATAGAAGAGTCTCCTCAGCTCGAGATATCCTTGGGGGAAGACGAAGCTGCAGATCGGGATCCAAGTTATGCAGGCGCGCGTTTGTGAAGTCTGTCGAGTTCCACTGTGCCAGTGTGAGGTCACGTGCAAGCGAACGAAGTCTTGTAGCTGCGTCGGTTCTTGAGAAAGGGATGGCTGTGTATTGGGTACCATCGTGTGCAGATCTAGCAGCCTCATCTGCGCGGTCATTGCCATATATACCGCAATGGCCTGGTATCCACTGATACACTATGCTGTGCTGTTTTTCGGTTGCTTGGTGATGAAGAAGCCTTATTTCAGCTACTAACTGTTCATTAGGTCCATGGCGAAAGGGTGATATAAGACATTGAAAAGATGCCTTCGAGTCCGAGAAGATCGACCAAATTCCGAAGGTTCTTTCACTATAAACTCCAGAGCTGCACGAATGGCTGCAAGTTCTGCAGCTGTCGACGACGTCAAATGCGATGTCATGAATTTAATTGTGATGTTCCTCGCGGGAATAACCACTGCCCCTGCAGAGCTTACTGAGGACACCGAGCCATCCGTGTAAATGTGAAGGCGTTCGTTATGCTTCT
The DNA here is from genome assembly GCA_013436015.1 of Rhipicephalus annulatus. NCBI lineage: Eukaryota > Metazoa > Arthropoda > Arachnida > Ixodida > Ixodidae > Rhipicephalus > Rhipicephalus annulatus. The sequence goes on along the minus strand of WOVY01008628.1, from coordinate 18,391 downwards.
CATGCAGGAAAAGTAATGTGGCCTGTTTCAGGGCTAGATGCGACGATTTTTTCTTATTTTGGATGCCAGGAATTGTGAGAAAGGCTTTGAGTGGGTGTAGGCACCATAATGGTATCGGCGGCTCTTGCTGCATGCGTGAAGTGCAATGGAAGCACTGCGCAATGCTGAGCTACAGTTGCGCTGAACGCTGAGTGGGGCCTTGAAGTTCGAAGTGAGGCTAGGTGATGAGATGGAAGCCGAGCGAAATGTCTTATGTGCATTCTCAAAGCGTCTACGCGGATGTATGCGTTGACTGGATAATCACGCGCAATGATGACTGTCGCTGCTGTAGACGCGCATCTCGGGAGACTAAGGCATATCCTCAGGGCTTGGGCTTGGATCGACTGGAGGACGCGCAAGTTTGTTCTTCGGATCCCGCAAAGCACAGGTAAGCTGTATCGCATATAACCCAGGAACAGAACAGTGTAGAGTTGGAGCATTGCTTGTACCGATGCACCCCACGTTTTTCCAGCAAGGAACCTCAGTACGTGGGTGATCATGGTGAGTTTAGTTTTCATGTGGGCGATGTGAGGGCTCCAGGAGAGGTCGCGATCAACTATGACTTCGAAGAATCGGTGGGTCTTCACGTAGTTAATCGTCTGTCCGTTAATTTTAATAACATATGGGCTCATAGCCTTATGCGTGAATGCTATAAGCGAGCATTTCCCTGACGACAGCTCTAGCCCCGTTCTTCCAGGTACTTTGTCGCTATTTTTGCCGCTCTCTGAAGCCGGGCACGCAAATGAAGGCGTGTTACGCCTGACGCCCAGATGCAGATGTCATCTGCATATATTGATAGATGGACAGATTCTGGAAGCGCATCAACCAGGCCGAGTAGCGCTAGATTAAAAAGTGTGGGGCTAAGAACGCCGCCTTGAGGCACACCTCGACGGTTGCAATGGTGCGTTGTTGTGCCATTCTCCGTCTGTACAAAGAAAGTTCTGCCTTTCAGATAGCTGTGGATCCATTGGTATACCCGACCCCCTAATCCAACATTTTCCATGACATCCAGAATGGCTTCATGTGATACGTTATCGTATGCACCTTTCACGTCCAAGAACAACGCCGCAGATAAACGTTTCAGTCTTTTTTGATGCTGAACAGATGAGACCAGGTCTATAACGTTATCAATTGCGGACCTCCCACGCCGAAAGCCCGTCATAGCATGAGGGTATACCTCGTGGCGCTCCAGGTACCACTCTAGACGAGTCAAATCATCCTCTCCATCACTTTCCCGAAACAGCTGGTAAGCGCGATGGGCGATAAGAGGTCAAGTGCAGAGGAGATTTACCTGGTTTAAGCACAGGTACGAGGCGGCTGGATTTCCATGAATGAAGGATAAATCCGCTGCTCCACGAGTCGTTGTACACGGATAGAAGGGCCCGTCGAGCTGCTTCTCCGAGGTTGCAAAGAGCCATGTACGTGATCCCATCCGGACCAGGCGATGAAGATCGTTTGCATGCCGTCAAGGCCGCTTGTAGTTCCTCTAGAGAGAAAAAGGTGTCCATTCTTGAATCTCTAGAAACTGGAGCGTTTTCTAGGTGGCGCGTGGTGCACGTGGACGCATGACCGGCAACGTTCATGCAGAAATCTTCTGCTACTTCAATTTCGGTGCGTCCTCGGTGGAGAGAAAGACACTTGAAGGGGCGATGTTGATGTGGCGATGTTCGTAGGCCACGGACAATCCTCCATGTCTGCGTCAAAGGCTTGTGTGCTTGGAGTGTTGACTAGATGGACGAACGGACACACAGATGGACGGACGCACGGATGGCTGCACGGACAGATGGACGCATGTACGGACGCAGGGGTGGATGCATGGACGGACGCAGGAACGGACGCACGGAAGGACGTGCGGACGCACGAACAGACGCACGCACGGACGGTCACACAGACGGATGCATGGACGGACAGAAGCAAGAACGAATGGACGGACGGATGCTTCGCCCCAATCTCCATCATTCACCCCGTGGATATGCTTCCATTTTTACTTTATATTAACGAAATTCTTACGATCGATGATACAGCCAAATTCATTATATACGCCGATTACACCAGTCTATTTTTTTCAGGGAACTCAGAAACGCACATAAATAAAAAAGGTAATGAAGTGCTATCAAAAGTAAGAAACTGGACAACTCAAAACCACTTAATATGTAACATCAGCAAAACTAATGCAATAATGTTTCGACCGTGAAACAAGAATGTTCAACTGGCACCTTAACGTTAAATAATGCAAGAATTGAGTTCGTACCGTCAATAAAAACTTTAGCCGTCTATTTCAACGAGCACAACACTCGCGGGACGGCTTTTTGTTCTCCCATATTAGAGTACCAGGTACTCTAAAACGTTAACCACTTTTTCCAAACACACATGACATGAAATGACCGCATAAATTACCTAATTGCTAACTATCTAGTACAATAGGTGTGATGCACCGTGTCTCTTTTGAATGTCCTAAAAGCATCAGAATGTTCATGTAAAACGGTTTGTTCATACCAATACTTAATTATGGATTGCTGGTTTGGGGTGCTACAACAAATGAAAACATTGACAAGCTCGCAGTTTCATAAAAACACTCGATTCGATTAGCATGCAAGGTTTCATACCTCGCACACACCAGTGACCTCTTTATGAGGCACAACATTGTCCCAGTAAATTCAATCTTTAACTATAATCGATGTCCACAGTATAGATCCAGCTTAATGAAAGAAGCTAGTACTCTACAACGCTAGCACGATTACATATACGCCGACCTGAAGATTGGCAAATCAAGAAATGTCGCACTAACTAGGGTCGACATATGCTTCGGTTCACGCTCCCAGCTTTATTAAATGGAGTCATTAAGGAGCAGCTTTTTAACATTCGGGAAACCTCCAATAAAAACTACGGAGAATTTTTATCACAATATCATCATCATGATTATGCTTCATAAATAACGGCGCCTTTTTTTCGTATTGCACTGTTTCTGAAGCAAAAGTTTTTATTATGTTTTCCTTATTATGCGTATAAAAGCCCGTAACTTTTTTTGCATGAAGGATAGTCACGTACAATATATTATGTGTACATATTTTTTGCATGAAGGATATCCATGTACAATATAATATGTGTACATTTGATTTTCCTGCTTTTTTGTGTTCTTTGTTCGTTAACACTTTTTACGCTGTAGCACTTGTAGGGTGGCCAGGACACCCTCAAGCTGACTGTATCAGCTTTCTTTTTTTCCTGGTCTCCCACAACATCATGTTGTAAATAAATAGGTTAATAAATAAATGAAAATAAATAAATAACACTGACGCCGCAATGTCACGTTGTTGCAAGCACACGACATCGCGAACTAGCACAACGGGGAAGTCTCAGCATAAACTGTAGCGCGCGGGCTCGGCGCCACGGTTGCCATGACGTCACTTACAACGGAGCCAATGGCACGCGTGCATGGAACGACGTAACTAATAGCACAGCCAATGGAGACCATCTCATGACACCACTGCCGAATGAATTTTCGTTTCTCCAAACCATATGCAGCTTCCGCTGTAATAATAATAATAATAATAATAATAATAATAATAATAATAATAATAATAATAATGTCTGTACTGGTCTCATACATAAAGTTGGAAAACCAAATAGTGTGTGCTACAACACTGTAGTTTGAGTTCGCTTGAGGCTCAACAGTACGTATTCATAGAATAAAATTGACAAAACTATATATAGTTGTAATGTTACATATAAAGAAGCCACAACTATGCATGTTGCGAACAGAAATGAAATACTGCGCTGGTATAACATACACACACAAAGTAAAAAAGATAGAAGTTATACAATGATCCTAAAAGTATTTTTCAAAGACTTTTTCTGTTTTTAGGATGGGTTGTGCGACTTCGAGTAGATAAAAGAAGCAAGATGTAATTGCGCGCTCAGGAGTACGAAACCCTCCAAGCTGTTGAGGGCGCCCGAGCAAAGTTCAGAACACTTTGAAATGCTAACAAAATTATATTTCAATTGTGTTTTCGTTCAAACAAAACCGTGCACAGGCGATGCTCCTACCCACGTTATGAAAGTGTTAGGTGGGGGGGGGGGGGGGGTCGAAAGATAAGAGGCTGTGAATTGTGTGGTCGTAGTGAAGCAGATCAGAAGTTCCGGTTATGGTGATGTAGGCAACAGATGTATAAAAAACCCAAAATTAAAGACCTGAAGAGAATGGAACGTTGCACAAAAATCACTGAAACAGAATATAGTGATTTACTGCATAAAACGCAAATATTTTACTCTAATAAGTACTTATTGTGAGGCATTTTTACACAAAAATGGATGAATTGTAGTATAAAATTATCAACAGATTCCGCAGGTTACAGGATTTAATGGCTGTGGCGTAGTGAGGGGGTTGCACACCGGGCCCTTGTCCATGCCGTACCCTCAATTTTTTTTCCATGGCATACTGGTTCCAAAGTGACACTCGACCCCATCTGCCATTCAAACACCAAAATAAAATAAAGGGGTTTGCCCTCCCTCCCGAAAAACTTTCCCTACCCAATGTTTAATGGGGTGATTGTTATGAATAAATGTAGGCATTTAAAAGCAAATCACCGATTACAACATTAGAGCACACGAAGAAATGAAAGCCATCAGTTTTCTACAGCAGTCAATTAAACCCTAATTTAAAAAAAGTAGGTTAAGTTTCAATTAAAGGTGCATTAGGATAAATATTACGCCTTGCCTCAAATTTGACCTAAATTCATGTCCAGAGCGAAAGCGACTCAATTGTAGCCCGAAATGTTCAGCCAGACTCTGTTACCCATAAGTCCTAGCTTCTCAGCTTCAACATACCTACTCTGAATGTTGAGCCATAGCTGGTTACTCACAACCCCTAGCTTATCAGTTCTTGATGTTAAGCCAGAGCTGGTTACCCACAACTCCCCGCTTCTCAGCTCCCTAATAGACGACATATGTGCTCAGAATGTTCAGCCACAGCTGGTCATCCACAAGATCTAGCTTCTCGGCTCTGGGATACCTGCTCTAGATGCTACGCCATATCTGGTTACTCACACCCCCTAGTTTGTCAGCTATCGCATACCTGGCTAACCACAAGACCCAACTTCTCAGCTCTGGCACAGCTGTTTTGGATGTTGAGCCAGAGCTGGTTACCAACAAGCCCTAGCTTCTCAGCTTTGGCATGCCACGTCTGGTTGTTCAGCGAGAGCTGGTTACCCACAAGCCCTTCTTCTCCCCTTCGACATACTTGCTCTGGGTGTTAAGCAATAGCTGGCTGCTCACCTAGCTTCTCAGCTCTGCAATACCTGCTTTGAATGTTAAGCCGGAGTTGGTTAAAAAAACCCATAGCTTCTCTGTTCTGGCATACCTGCTCTGAAGCTGGTTACTCACAACCGCTAGCTTTTCAGCTCTGGCATAGACCTGCTACAGATATTATGCGAGAGCTGTTTACCCACAGCCCCTTGCTTTTTCAGTTCAGGCATACCTGACATACCTGCTCTGGGTGTTCAGCCAGAGCTCGTTACCCAAAACCTCGGGCATCTGGGCTTCGACATATCCGCTCTGGTTGCTTTGTCATAACGGGTACTCTCTCCACACCATTCCATTCGAGGCGGGTGACCAGCGGAGCTGTGCAGTGCGATTCCTTCTTTACTCAATTCCCCATTCAAGAAAAGCGCACTGCGCGTTGGGCGTTCTCACAGAGAGCGGTCGGCACAAGGACGTTTTCCTTGGGACCGCTTGGGACGACCGCCCCTTTGTTGTGCCAAGGAGGTTTTATAGCAAAAGCTGTTATGAGATCACAACTCGGGTCACGCACAGTTGTCCGCCACCGCCGCCGCCGGCGTCCGCAACCACATCACGCAAAATATGAAAAAACAAATCCTAGCACCAATGACACAGTGGGGCTCGCACCCGTGTCCGCTGGGTGCGAGCCGATTATTCTACCATTAAGCCACACCATTGCCTTGGACTTGTTGGCAACTTGCCTTAGGCAGGCTAGATGTCGGGAAAGCAATCGCGTTAATACCACTGATAAAGCGCTTCAAAACAGCGAAAAAATAACCAGTCGGTGCACAATGCAAATAACGTAACGAGTGGGTCGTACAATGCCCCAACCCATTACAAAAGCGTTTTCTTGTTCCCCTATTTACTGTGGCGCATGCCCACTTCAGCCATAATTCCTCATCGTTGACAGCCAGTGCATGAACCATTGGCGCAAAATTATTTGCAAATGTTTAGCGGATGTGACGCATCTTAGAAGAATGATGAAAAATAATGCCAGCCTACAACCGAAAAGAAAATAATTGTTAATGCTCTTGTGGCTATCAAGCAAGTGTGCTGCACTAGTTACCCAAATGAGTGTTTTGAAAGACTCTGAAAGGCCACTCTTCTAGATTTCACTGTGACTGCACTGCGCCTTTCGCGCAGGCCTGGCGTTTTTTTTAACTTCCTTGTGACAACCACTTGCTTTGTGAACGCCCTTTTTTAAACCTCCTTGGGTCGTCCCATACGTCCCACGGACAATGGTGACAATGCGGCGCTGCAATTCGACTGACGCAGAAATACACGTGTTGGCATATTTTAAAGATTTTAGTGCACTAGTTCACCCGATGCTTCCAGCGCAGCAAAATGGGTTTTTTTTTTTCAGTTCAATGCTTCGTCTACAAATTTCAAACATTAGAGAGCTAAAATCCACGTACCTTACAGCGAGCGGTGAAAGAAGTGAGTTTATTCTTTTAGTTTTTTACGAATGAAAGCTTATTCTTCCTTTGTCTTCTAGGCGGCACCAGAGCTTTCTGCATGCGAACGACACCAAGGTATAAGTGGGCCGTATTTAGCTTCAATCTTTAAACGCACAAGGTGGTCTAACTCGTGGGATTATCTAAAAGATATGTAGTCTGAAGTGTTCTTTATGATACAGCGTGTAATTGGCAGAAACTTATCACTGTAAGTTCTTCAATAACAAAAGCATGCACGAAGAGCAACAACGAAACCAAAGAGAAGCAAGCATAAATCACTGGAAGAATAAAATCTTTTACGTTGTGATTGACTTCGTTGGGAACACCATAGTGTAGTTCACCGGCTTTCTTTGACGGTGAAGCCTTGCTTTTGCAGACAAATGGTGATTTATACAACAAAATGCTAAACGAGAAAAGGGAGCCGCGGCGGGGTTAGGGCGTCACACAAAAGAAATCTTCGCAGCTAACTTTGAGAGATTACAACAAAGGTGGTGGCAGTGATTGATGTGGTTGGCGTAAGTACAAAAATGAAGAAAAGAAAAGCAATCCTACTTTAAAATTCTAGCCAAGAGACAAGGACGTCGTCAGCCTTCAAAAGAGAAAAATTGCCCATGTGCCAATGTAAGTGATTCAAAAATAGGAAAGACAAAAAAAAACAGTATGGTTCCAGGGCACCTCCAAGGTAAATATAGGAAGCCGAAAAATAAGTGCACCATTACAATGTCTGGGCCTCGACTGGTCATTATCATGTGTTTGTAGATATGCGTAACCTCTACTATTGAAGTGGTCTTTCAATAGAAACATTTCGCAGAATTCAATGAGGATGAAGTAAGGAAACAGAAAGGAATATTGAGCGTGGGTAGTAGAAAGGCGAGATTTAATGGCGTACAAAAAAACGTGCCTGGAATAATAGGAGGGTAAAATAAACAGTGGTATTTTTTTTGAAAATTTCTAACGGCAGTGGCCTTCATTCCTTTATCTTTCTCACATTTCTAGCAACATGAAAAGCAGGTCATTTACCAAGTTTTTAAACTAGCATTTTTAACGCGACCCCTTGAGGTGAGAAAACACAACGAAGCGTCAAAGTTCACAGGACTTGAAAATGGCGGGCAGGCTTTGATGGAAAAGCGTTAATGGAAAACCGTCATGGAAAAGCGAGAAGACAGATTGATGGCCAGCATCGTTGTAAGATTGTGCCCACCAATAAAAGACGCCTGAGCAGAGCAGAGGTGCGAAAACCTTTAGAAATACTTCATTCGAAAGTGGCGAATAAAAATAAAAAGTCCGAAACATTCGCAAGAGCGCAGTCTTCCACCACTTTACGCAAGAAATACATTACATCGATTTTTTTCTTTTGGCTCCGAGTGATGGTGCGTCACTTCAACGTCTACTTTTTTCCAAGGGTTCGAGTAGCGTAACTATATAGTGATATGGACAAAGAAAAGTAATGAGAGAGGTTAGCCAGAAACAGCTCTTGTTGCTGGTTAGCTGAAAACATGGTTCTGGCTAACGTCGCTGAAGTCTTGAAAGTGGCAAATCCTCTTAAAGTGAATGAAAAGGAGGAAATGAAACAGCAGAGAAGGATAATGCATTAATACTTGCCAGTCCAGTATAACAGGTACTTTATACACTCTATTGAAGAAAGGAACGAGAGGGGGGTGTAAATGAAGAAGGAGAGTAAGTGGGATCAGACACACAGCGTTATAGTCCATCCTTCTGCGGAATGCGACGTAGCTCGTTAGTGGTGATAAACACGATTGGCCTGCAGCCACTGGTAAAATTATTGTATTTTATTTTAAGATTTCAACACTGATTTTTACTGAAGCAAAAAGAAATGTAAGGCAACGCAAAAAAAAGGAGGTGATAAAAAAAAATAGGGCGTTTGTTTGAGAGGGTAACAAATGCTAAGGAAGAGAGAGAAATAAATATTGGCCATGGGGTTGTTACTTGCAGAAATCACAATATGACCACGTGGAACGCTGAACCGGTGGGCTCTTGATATTTTGGCTGCCTGCAGTCGTTTCAACTTCCTCGTGCTTCATGAAGAAATATGTGGCGAAGAGGAAGCATGGACTGTAGGAAGTGTATTGGAGGCGAGAATGAAACCACTCTCTTGTGTTGGAAATCGGAGTGGTTTAGGAGCCCCTTAATCAGGGGCTTAGTACCTGTCTTGTGCAGAATATAGAGATTCTATTAGAGCTCAAAATATCGCTGAACATGGGAAAAGGAAAGCTTTGCCGGTAATACCCGAAATACTCGTTGTAAAATAAGTTTGCTCTGGCTTGAAGCACAAAAACAATTTGCTATGTCAGCGTTCCAACTTTCCATGGAAGCGACCAAAGCAACCGGGATCGGCTCCAGCTGGCACATCTTCGTAAAGACTCAAGATGAGAACCACCGAAAAGACAACAAAAAATATTTCGTCAAACAGTGAAGGCCTTAAGAATAGAAAGAAGTACACCCAGGGGGCGCAGCGTAAGCGCTTTTGTTGGCCTAGGGAGAAATATCGGACCCGTGTCGAGACGATAACCTAAAACTCCTACAAACGTTTTGTTTTTGTCTTCGTGGCGTACACACACATATCGTCGTGTTGTCCCTTTTACCCAAGGGCATCTACGATGTGGTTTCAAAAGGGCTTTTCATTCTTATTTTTATTTCTTGTTTTTTCGTACTTCTTTTTTAAGAGCACGCTGCTTGCTGAAGGCCTTTTTATTTCACGCTCTGCAGCATCGGTTCTCTCTTTCTTTTTTTTTTTGAGCCCAGGTCATATCTTATGCTGAAGTCCAATACGAAGGCGTCTTCTTAACCATTCGTTGTGGGGCGTAAAAATACAAAGCAAAAAAAGGAAATGAAGAAAGCAAAAACACTAAGTGTTCATTCACGGTGAGGGATTAATAAACAGAAAGCAACCATTGATTTCACGTCGACTGTTTGAATTCTTATAAAAAAGCCTTAGAAGATGAAGCTGATAAGTATGAATGCTGAAGACATTTTCCAGAATGATAGTTCCAGTATCACGAAAAAAAGAAAGAGGCATTGAGGAACTAGATTTTTGTCCACGCTGTCAGTGCCCAAAGCTGTCTTATATAAATTAAACTTGCTAAGTTTGTTCACCGGGGAGTCCGATTGAAAGTTCATTATACAAAACGATTCTGCTATCCAGAAGTAATAAAAACTGAGAAGATCACATTACAGGGTGAACCGTTTTCTGTAAGTTAAGTGTAGTCATTGGGCCGCATCCCGGCCAAGATAAGATCAATTTAGTCGGGAAAAGAAGGCTTGCAACTGTGAGTAGCAGTTTACTGAGCAAAACTAGCAAGTAAACAAATAAATAAATAAATATACAATGTAAAAAACAAAGAACAAAACCTACTCCAGCTAACGCACTAAAAAAAATACCAAGAAATACCACCCACCACAGAAATGCAGACCTTCTAGTACACTCCATTTACAATTCAGCCCTATGTTTAGTGAATCGATGAATTTGTAGTTTAAGTCATCGTGTATAGAAAAAATGTGTGATTCTTAAATGTGTTTTTACTCTCACTGCTTCACTTATATGGTACACTTACTACTCTATGTACTCTTAATTTGTGATTCTTAGAAGCGAGGATCCAATGTGTTGTACGTCTAATATATAGCACCGGCTACGTCTTAGCAGTAGCCGGCGTCTCGCATGCGTCTCAGTATCTCCATACATCTTGTCACTAATAATAAAAGTTAAGAGCAGAAATCCCAACCGCTGCAATTTGAGGTGTGAACTTCACAAAAAGGAAATTGTTTGTTGTTGCGGATTAAGAAAGAAATAATCATGCAAGCAAACCAACCCACAAACCAACAAATGCTAGAGCCAACAAACAAAAGGGAAATTATGACTATTCAAGGATTTACTTGAACAACACTAATGTAGCCACATGGTATCTACCTATCTATCTATCTATCTATCTATCTATCTATCTATCTATCTATCTATCTATCTATCTATCTATCTATCTATCTATCTATCTATCTATATATCTATCTATCTATCTATCTATCTAATAATAGATAGATAAATATCTATTTATCTATCTAATAATAGTAAGATAGATAGACTAGGCTATTTCAAAACAGAGCTTCCTCTATGATGCCAACTATACAAACCAACCTGCCAGCCGAGCCGCACGCTATCATATTCCCGGTCGCAAGCATTCAGAATCGAGGAGAGCTGAAACCCTCTGCTCGCATTAATCGCCGTCGCCCTATGCGGGCGATACCCGATGAGCATAACTCCTCATTTCCATTCTGCGGGCTTTCATTGGTAGAACCTCAGGCGATCGAGGCCGTATACCGTTTACCTATGAGACACCTCGTCTAATGAGTATGAACTATCTTCAATGCGGCGCCGGCTAAGCCTCACGGGCAAACAGAGATCGATCGCGTACATCACCGCGATTTGCGGATTGCGTCCGGTTGCGTATAACGGCGTATACGATGGCACGCTACATCAGAACCTGGGGTGGAGGCTATGCTGCGATGGTTATGCCATAAATTAAACTCTAGGAACACTGCTTTGAAGCACACATATAAAGACAGCTTCTCAATCCCTACCGACCGATGGCGGGTGATGAGCTTAAAATTAAAACCTCAGCATAAGTTCATCGACTACTTCATTAGGTGACCTCAAAAGTTGATCCTCGTATCAGGATGACCACACTAAAGAACACAGAGGCAAGTGATTGCACGATCGCTGCAGAGAGTGCTGGCCTTAAGATGATTGGGTATTTGGGTTTGCGTGGAATGGCTACCTGAATTACAATACGTAAACGCGTGGGTGAACGTAAGCCATCGGAACAGCATAATCAAAACAATTATTGTCGTAGTTACAAGTGCCGAAATATTGATATCATTCTGGGGGAAGCCATACTGAAATGCTCCGAAAATTTTGTCCATCTTCTGTTATTTCACCTTGCAACTGGATGATAACCTCGGGAGATTTAAACCAAGGAGTCGTTGATAAATATATCCTTTTATAAATGATAGCGTTGTGGTTGATTTGTTCCCACAGTACCTGAATCAGTGCTACCTGTACTTATTTGATTGTGCTTTGGAAATCGTTAGTTTATGGACAGGGAGAGTCACTATGAAATCGATCATGCGAGGCGCACTGCTCCCTACCGCTTTCTTAGCAGCGACATGAAGAGGAAACGTTTTGACGCATGCGATAGGTCACGGTCCGTGCGTATATACGTCTACAACTTACTACATTAGCGCCAGCATCGTGAAATATCACAGCGGACAAAATAATTACACTATCGTCGGTAAAGAGAACCATATAAGTGAAGCAGTGGGCGCTGACGCTTACACTGGCGGTGACGTTGACACTGGCGCTTATTGCGGGGTCGCGCCGAAGAGAAACGTGGGGGATGTGCCAAGCACGCAGTGATGGACCGTTGTGTTGTACTGGAACATGCCAATTACTCCTAATGGGCAATGAGAGACAGAAGACTCAGACTGGACCCACTTACCCACAGTCCGCTTTTAGTTAATGCGCACGTTGTGACTTTTTAAACGCGAAGCATTTTTAGGGAACATCAGCGACTATGAGCGTATCTATCTATCTATCTATCTATCTATCTATCTATCTATCTATCTATCTATCTATCTATCTATCTATCTATCTATCTATCTATCTATCTATCTATCTATCTATCTATCTATCTATCTATCTATCTATCTATCTACCTAGCCGCCTGCGACGTTTAGCTGTCTTGGCCGTTTGGATAATGGTATCAATACCAAACTAGGTATGGAATAATATGGCTATATGACGAGCATATTTGACTAGTCATAACATAAAAATCATGACATGCATGTCATGAATGTCATGAATTACATTTCATAGTCTTGCTGCTCTTGCGGTGATTTCGTTTCACATGACATGTTGCAAAACTGGTATGGTATGATATGATTGCATGGATAACCCAAGCGACAAAACCCTAACATGAAAATACATGACATGCGTGTCACGTAACAACATGACTACATGCGATGCTCATGATGCGCTCGTGGCTGTTTCACTAGCGTCACAATACCAAATTTGGTATTACAGTTCGTGAATGGATGACGAAGGTATTTGACTGGTGCAAACATGATAATCATGGGATGCGTGTCATGTAACAACATGACTACATGCCACGCTTATGATGCGCTCACGGCCGTTCCGCTAGCTTCACATATACCAAATCCGTTATTACGTAACGCGAATAGACGACATAGGTAAATGCCACATCCAAACATGATAATCACGACATGTGTGTCATGTAACAACATGACTGCACGCCACACTCATAATGCGTTTGCGGCTGTATTGCTAGCTTCACTTATGCCAATTTTAATTTTACGTGACGTTAATGGATGACGAAGTATATGTGACAGGTTCAAACATGATAATCCTGAGATTCGTGTCATGTGAGAACATGACTACATGCCACAGTCGAGGCGCCAATACACTTAGACGTGAGCCGGCGCGCAATGCGCGCCGGTGTTCGTTTCGTCGGGTCACACCGGCGTTGCCACGCCGTGCAGGCGCCGGTCGTGCCATATACTCGCAGGCACCCGCTGCGTTGCTTTGACGCATGCGCGTTTGAGCGCGTCTGGCGTCCCTCCTTCTCGAAAAAAGGTAGATGCAGTGCTGTCTTGGTAACGCATTGCTGCGAAATGCAGCATGTCGCATTTCACGCTCGTTGCCGTCAGGCCGCACCGACGGACGCTGGTCACACCGGTCGCACTTGGCGTCAGACCATAGAGTGCTCATGTTTTGCTAACGTATAGCGTCGCTGTGCCCAGTTTGCGCGCGCGTCAACGTTACGTTGGAGAATATTGGGTCCTTCATGATGCACTCCAGGCCGTTTCGCTAGCCTGACATATATCAAATTCGGTGTTACGTGACTTCAATGAATGAGGAAGGTATATGACTGGTGCAAACATGATAGCCACGAGATGCGTCTCATGTAAGAACATGACAACATACCAAACTCGCAGGGTGCTTGCGGCCGCTTTGCTAGCTCCCCATATATTAATTGTGGCATCACGTGACGTGAATAGATGACGAAGGTAAACGACACATCCAAACATGATATTCATGAATCGGAAGCCGTGTGCGGCATAATTTACCTCCACCTCGTAACGTTGTGGTGATTCGAAAGTGGCATATCAACAATTCTCATTCGTGCTTTGCATACCATGGATTTCCACTGTACGTGGTATCTGCCAATTTTTATTGTTCCACAACACACAGGAGAAATCTCCCACCGGCACTACGTTGTAAGTCAAGATCCGGTGCTTATATAACGGGGTGGCCAGTGAAGAGTTGTGCAGCGCGAGCAGTAGGTTTTTTCAATCAAGAAACTCGCTAGCAGACACTGCCTGTGTCGGCTTCGCGAGGCGAGAAAGGGAGTAGAATGGGGGAGGAGAGAAAAAGGGAGAGGATGTGCATGCGCAATGGTTTTGTAAACGCCGCGGGGAGGGATACCTAGAGAAGAGAGAAGGGAGCGAGTATCGGCTAGCAGACGCTGCCTGCATCAGAGTTGCGAGCGAGACAAGAGTGAACGGAGTGTTAGAGATGAGTGTGCAGGGGAGGGCACGCACATGCGAAGTAAGGCTGCTCTCGCCGCACACCGAATTCAACTCGACCTGAGATGCTTTGCATCTGAGAGGTGGCAAGTCTGATCCCCCCAAGAATGGCAGCGGCATTTAGATGCAGGCAAAATGCCGGAGGCCTGTGTGGTTATCTTTGCATGTTAAAGAAGCCCATGTGGTGCAAAACTTACAAAGCTCTCAGATACAGAGTGCTCATAGTCATATACTTGTTGTGACGTGTAAAACCGCAACACTCCAAAGTATGGTGGGCAAACTAAAAAGAAACACTTTTGACACTAGTGTGTATGTTTCGAACGTTTTATTGCAAATGCACAGGCACTACTGCCACTGCTAACAACAACAACAACAACAACAACAACAATATTGCAACTGACCTATTTCGCCTAAGGTGGCAGGTATCAAAACGCATCGCAATATAAAAAAAAGGAAATGAAATCACAGCCGGAAAGGTGCCGTTAAGACTTTGCCCACGTGATTGAGTTCTTGGGGGCTAATAGAAGAAAAAAACAGACCTCGCAACAAAAACGATGCCATTAGTTAGCAGTGGGCTTACTTTTTGTGGCGCTCATATTTCTCCATAAAGCACAAAACAAGAACATAGATCTTCGTAAAATAAAACTTAAGATATGTACAAATAATCAACGTCAAGCTAGGCTTCTGTTACGACGACGGTGCAAGTACTTCATTCTTTTTATTCTTAAAGTTTAATTTTTCTTTTTCTATCTTTCATTTGCCAATATCCAGGCGCTGGTGCGGACTCAGCTCAGCGTCACGTTAGCGGGCAGTGCGCAAACGCCGCACGCAAAATTGAAGATTGCCACGTCGCTGCGCCTGAAATATAAGTACACGTAGTAAAAAAGAAGAAAATACGGAGTCATTCTACGCATAGCGAACGGAACGACAGGAAAAAAGAAGAAAAAGGAACAACTGTGACGAGAAAATAGACGCGCTACGTTAGCAGCTATAGCGAAATGCGATGAGAGAAGTGTGCGACGATCCGCGCGAGAAAAAAAAATAAAATGAAACCAACAGAAACACCGCAAGATGGGAAGAAAGTTGCGTTTGTAAACGTCATAGAAGAAAGAATAAAAAATGAACACCGCATAACGTTACCGAACGAAGCGAATGAGGATTGAGCTAACGCAAAGGAGCTTCTCGTAGATTCGATATTTATTTCTTTTCCTTGTCGCCAGCGTTTCTATTTCGCTTTTTTTTGCGCTTCAAATGCGTCTTCCTTCGCAATCCCCAACATTGCCAATCACCCTTCATCCTCATTCATTCTTCGCCGCATAAGCATTTCCTTTCTTTTCTTCAGTTGTATTTGCGTTTCTCGAGACGTTAGTTTCTCCAGGGTTTTTCGCTTATTTTTCTTCCCCCTCAAGAATCTCGCTGCGTAGATGTTTGTATACACTCAGCGTGGGTTGCGATTAATGTGGAGCCGGCGGTGTTTTTCGTCGGGACCGAGACCCGCTAAAACTTCTCGCCTCATCTCACTCTCCTTCGTTTTTTTCTTACTTGAGCGCGTTCTTTAGTGCCAGTCCTCCATCTCGCATTACTGGTTGATATGCTCCGCTGAAACAAACAAAACGGCCAGGATTTGCTTGTTGCGCCCTGCTTCGCTTCACCGACGTTGCTGCGTTCAGCACAGCGCATTTCTCTCTAGTATGCTGAATCGTCAGTCGTGTATTTCTTATCACTTTTCTTTGGGGTAGCTCTTAAGCAATAAGCACGCAGAAGCCTGTGCAAAACGAAAGTATTTTACAATGCCACTTCCACTTGAAATAATAAGACCCAATCAATGGCAAATTTTTAGGGGCGAAGCTCCTTATGGCGTGGCTTGTGCGTCCCTCGCAGAACGTAACCACCAGTGGCACATACTCGAAATAGCGGTCCTTACGATGTCTGCTGGATGGGGGCACTTGTATATGATGGATACATGATGAAAAGATGTGAGATGGCTGTGCTTGGAGTTTTCACTAGACATATGGACGGACGAACGGACTGACACACGCATGGACGGACAGGCAGAGGGGCGCATAGACGGATGGACAGACAGAAAGATGGCCGCAAAAAGAGATGGACGGACAGACAGACGAATGAACAAACGGACGGATGCACCAAGGATCACACAGATAGGCGGACGCAAGAACGAATGGACAGACAGACTGACGAACGCTGCGCCCCACCAATCATCATTCACTCCGTGGATATGCTGTGATTTTTTTTTTGCAAAGGTGTCGCTTTATTCATATTTTACACGAACGACTATTAGGATGTGGTAACGTCACGCTAACAAAACATAAAACGCGGACCGACCGTATCAGCCACAAGATTGCTGCGCTGATACCTAGGTTCAAAGATGCAGGATTTCCGAGCTCGTGAATACATGATACGGTGATTTTGGTGCACAGCAATCAGGTTATAGATAGATAGATAGATAGATAGATAGATAGATAGATAGATAGATAGATAGATAGATAGATAGATTAGATAGCGTTGTGTGTGTGTTATACAGCATCACGTGCGCTGTTTCACTTTCATTTCCTCTTAAGAGTCCAACACAGTAAGCAACGCGGAAAACTTGCTTGTGATTGACAGATGCATACTCTGAGGCGTAACGACCGAAACGATAAGCGCGTGTAGGTTGTCTGGGAAGAGCGAAATTTCTGAATATGTGCATGACGAGACAATTTCATGCGTGAAACATATTTAGCTCTGAGAAATTATTGCGTGTACAGACCGCTGAAAACAAGAGGGACGAAATGGACATTAAGGATGCAATCAAGAGAGCTGTTTCTGTCCGTATAGCCTGTAGTGCGCTCGTCCGTCTACAAACAGAACGACTCACGAAATTAAAATACAGCGTTTGCGACCCAGAAGAAGGTCCTAAAAGAAAGAGAGTGAGAATTTATTAGAAGGCAGAGAGGTCGGCCTGAGCTAGTTGCTCTAGCCTGAAAGACTACCATGTGGTGTGCTAGTTCTGGGCACGTACCACTTGTTTCGTGTATGGTTCAAAAAGACTTGAAACACACACATTGCCATGTCATGGCAAAATGTTTGCTATGTGGACCATCGATTCATGCTAAAGGTAGTTCTCGTTCTATATTTGTTACGACGTGACTTCACAATGACATTGCTTGTGCGAGCTTGCGAGTTGGTTGCTGGGATGTTTATTCTAGCATGAACATCATCATCGGCAGCATCAGCCTTATTTTCATTGTATACCCACTGCAATGGCAGGTTGCCTATCTTCGTTGTGACAGTTGGACCCACTGCTGTGCGTGCTTCACCACTTTATTCCGGCAAATTTGTTAATTTATTACTGCCCATTTGACTTTCTCACTTTCCGCTGTGCGCTTTCTTTCGGTGATCTGTGCCGTAGTGACATTTCAAAGGCAGCCAACTTAAATATAGCTGTGAGTTTCTTCCTTACTACGTCCGATCTTTATTTTTTGTTCCATTTCCTACTGAGAATACCTTAATATACCCTTGCTAGTTCTTTTCTGTAGTTATTATCTAGATAAATATATATGTGTGCACTTTTTGTTTGCCTGAGCAGAAGGTCGCGGGAGTGAATCGGCGGTCCTGGCAGCTGCATTTTCGGTGGAAGGAAAAAATATACTTGAGTTCCATGAACATAGGACTAAGGGGAATGTTAAGTGGACAATAGATGGTCCGCAACTTTTGGAGCCCTCTATTCTCTTGTTCCTTACAATTTTAACGGGATTTAGCGAGGTTGAACCCAGAAATTACTATTGTTTATATTTTGCCTTTTATGTGATGTAAAAGATACCTAACTCGCCAGAAGCCAAGTTCAGCAGCCTATTGACTCAACAGTCTCCCATTTTACCAGCAAGATACATGCCAATAACGCTTAGCTTGATTGCCTCGAGGAAGCAATAAAAATATTTGTTAGTTGACCTTAAAAATGCTGCACGATTGATATATGCTGTGGCGGCTGACAAACGACACGACGAAATCAA
>WOVY01008627.1:0-12227 GCA_013436015.1 Rhipicephalus annulatus | reverse complement strand
ACATGTCTACACAACGATTTTTCAAAGTAAGTGATAAATATTGCTACTTTTTTGTCTGAATGGGTTTATATATTTTTTGTGTCCTCCATTGTTGTGGCCTATTGGTTAGAGTATTCTAGCCAAGCAAGAAAACTTCGTATAAATGCTGAAATTTGAGCATTCCGGTATATTTCAAACTTCTTGGTAGGTGCATGATTCAAGAGAGAAGCATTTTTCACCACCACCATAGTCTAGACTCAAACATGGCACTTGCATTCGTACACTAATATGCACAGATGCTTTTAAATGTGAAAGTGAATAGTGGTGAAGCTGAAAGTGGGGAAGCTGGAGCTTTTTCTTATATGACACGTCATAATGAGGGTTCTGATTGTTACCAGTATTTTTTAAACGCTTAGTTGAATGTTGTGCATCTCTTACATGCAGAATGTTGAAAGGAAAGCACACTACGTCTTCTACGAAGGACTGGGTGCTGACGATGCAGTGCACTCTTCATCACAACCTGAAAGCAGCTGTCCGGGCTCACGACCTCACTCAAAGGGTTGCAGCAGTGGTGGACGCTACTCATAGGTTGCACCAAATGTCTTGTACATTTAGGAACATTCCTCTGATGGGAAAGGCTTCATCTCAAGCTATGTGTCCTATATACCTATTTATATTTCCAATATGAGTATCAGTTTGCCATCAGATTAACAGCAGTGCGTGTAGAAAACTGTGTACAATGCATGGTTAGAGTTGTATGATAAACTGGAGATGGCCTAGATGTCTCCAGCTTAAAAGGTTGATTCACTAATGTTCAATCCACGCCAAACATCCCAGCTATTTTAGCGACCATCTCAAAGGTATTCGAAAAAAAGTGTGATGATTTACTGCATTGAAAACAGCGAAACAGCAAAATATTTTAAAAGAAAAAACATTTTCGGTCACGTAGTTGCCTTCTGAACTTACCGGAATGTCGTTTCAGTGTGGTTTGCGGGATGGTAGTTTAAAAGTACTGCTCCTTGCTTCTATACCAAAATTTGTCCAGACATGTTATGTACAAGTTCATGTGTAAAGTGTTTGAAGTGCATTAATATTAGTGCAATTTCACTTGCACATACGCCTCCAAGACTAACAAAGTGCTTTATACGGCTGGTTGGTGCTGTATGGTAGACAAAAAAAGTGCTTAACAGCGCAAACGATAAGAAGGGAAAGAAGAGACGAAAACAGAGCCCTGAACAAACAACCAAAGTTTATTGCAAACCAACTGCAATATATACAAAACAGAATCTGCGCATAACCACGCACCATAAGCAGAATTGCACATACATGCACTATACGGCCTACCTTATCAAGAACCCGTCATATAAGTGGACCCCAGATAACTAACTTCACAGCAGTTAAGAAAAATTGAGGGTAAGCTAACAGAGGAAGCACCAAGTTGTTGAATATAGAAAGCTTCACTTATCTCGTGCTCGCGCCGATTTTATATCCCCGTGATCAAACACTTGTCAAGAATGGCTGACAACAAGACTTATTACAATGGTCTGCGAAGTGGCTGGAAGGAAACCTTTTAGAGAGTTTGTGTGCTCCCTCAACCGATCATTCATGCATTGCCCTGTTTGGCCAACGTAACCATGCCCAAAAGTAAAAAAAATATCTTGTAGAAAATCGCTAAAACACGTTCAACATGGCACGTAGCGTGTTTCTTAGTGCATGCTTCTTTAGGTCCTTCGCTGTTGACCATGCGACATAGCCTAGCGAGTTCATCGCGTGCGCAGAACACATCTCTTACACCTATTTTGCCAGTGACCTTCTTTAGCCTTTAGGAAACTTCGTGTACGTAGGGAATAACAGCCTTGCTAGAATGAGGCTTGTTGAGTTAGCTGTTGCTTTGTCTCTTATCAGGCACTCTTAGTGACGCTAAGAGAGTCTCGGCAATGGAAGTTAGCTCGGGATTAGAAAAGCCTGCTTGTTGAAGCCACTGAACTTGGAGCGAAAAACTGCACTCTATCTGGCGGTGACAAGAGCCAGTTAGAATTGCCTTTAGGCAGGAAAAAGTGATTCATCACTTGACTAGCTTAGAATGGGCGGACGTAAAAAGGAGGTTCTTTCTTGAGCATGACTCGTACCGCCAACATACATGATCAACAAAAAATGCATTTCTAATTCTAGCTTGTCGTAGCTTGTCATCAGAAATAAAATCCGACGTTATTTCTAGTTTCTTCATTTCACAACCGAAAACGTCAAATATTCCATTGGCGGTTCGCTGAGGGTCAGATTGATCAATGCAGTAAAACACTAAAAAGTTGTCAACGTAGCCGAACACTAACTGTACTCGTGTGATCAAAGTTAGCCATGAGACTTCCTTCATACCGCGCGAGGTTAAAAGTAACAAAGAACCGGTGCCAAACATGAGCCAATACACACATCTGCACCGGTGAGATATTTGACATTTTTTGGCGTGAAATGAAGCAACTGGAATTAAAGTCGGAATTTAATTCATGACGACAAGTTACGATGCCTAGACTTGGAAATGCTTTTTTTTGGTTGACCTTGTATATTAGCGGTACGAACTTTGCTCAAGGAAAAGTCTGCTTCTTTTTACGTCCACCAATTATAAGCTAGTCAAGCGAAGCATCGCTTGTTCCTGCCTAAAGGCAATTCTAACTGACTCTTGTCAACGCCAGATAGAGTGCAGTTTCTCGTTCTAAGTTCACCGCCTTCAACAAGCAGACTTTTCTAATCCTCTGCTAACTTCTATTGCCGAGACTCTCTTAACGTCACTAAAATTGCCTGATAAGACACAAAGCAACAGCTAACTCAACAAGCCTCATTATAGCAAGGCTGTTATTCCCTACGTACGCGAACTTTCCCATAGGGTAAGGAAGGTCGCTGGAAAAATAGGTGTAAGAGTTGCGTTCTGCGCTGCACGCGACAAGCTCGCTGGCCTATGTCGCATGGTGAACAGCGAAGGATTTAAGAAAGAAGCATGCACTAAGAAACAAGCTATGTGCCATGTTGAATATGTTTTAGCGATTCTCTACAAAATATTATTTACTTGTGGACATTGGCCAAACAGGGCGATGTATGAATGATCGGTTGAGGGAGCACGCTAACTCTCTAAAAGGTTTCCTTCTCAGCCACTTGGCAGACCATTGTAATAAGTCTTGTTGTCAGCCAATTCTTGACAAGTGTTTGATCACGGGGGATATAAAAATCGGCGCGAGCACGAGATTAGTGAAGCTTTCTATATTCAACAACTTGGTGCTTCCTGTGTTAGCGCACCCTCAATTTTTCTTAACTGCTGTGAAGTTTGTTATCTGGGGTCCACTTATATGACCGGTTGTTGATAAAGTAGGCCGTATGGCGCGTGTGTGTGCGATTCTGCTTATGGTGGATGGTTATGCGCAGATTCTGTTTTCTATATATTGCAGTTGGTTTTCAATAAACTTTGGCTGTTTGTTCAGGGCTGTGCTCTCGTCTCTTCTTATCTTTCTTGTCATTTGCGCTGTTTAAGCACTTTCTTCGTCTACTACGCCTTCAAGAACTTAGCCAAAATTTGCATTTTTTCTATTGTAATACTACACTTTCTATGAATGTCTGACTAATGAATACTAACTACACAAAATGTATATTTTGAGAAAATAATATATGAGACCTCTTAAGCTGCTAAACATTACGAGAAAAAAATTACGAATTTTGTAGAATCGTCATTTTCGTTTATATTAAGACGTGATTTGCACTGTGGAGTGGTCCAAATGAATATGACCTTCAAACCTAAATCGAAAGAAAAAAGGTATTTTCATGTGCCAATTGTTATCATTACACTTTCTTGTTCATTGATGAAAATAGGAAATTTCAAGGCGGCAGCTGTCGTATGACCAAATGAGAAGATAGGCACCAATGGGAATGCTAAAAAAATATTTTCTTCCTTAAAACAAAAATGTAATGATGGTATTTGAAAAGAAGTGTACATTTGCATTCAATTTGTGTATAAAGGTAATTTTTAGTTGAGCCACCACATGGCGTAAATCGCATCTCAATATGGACAAAAGTTACAATTTTGTAGAATTTATTATTTTTTCTCATAAAGTTTACCAACTTGAGAGGTCTCAAATATTTTTTTTCTCAAAATATACCTTGCGTGGAGTGAGTATTCACTACTCAGATATTTATACAAACTGCTGTATTGCAATAAAAAATTGCAAATATAAGACATTTTGGATAAATTCTTACAAACATATGTGCCAGTATAATTGCAATAATATTACTTAGCTTGAAACACCTTACACAAGAACTTTACTCAACATGTAGACCAAGTTTGGTACAGAACGTACTTTTATAATAAAATTTTTCACAAACAACACCCAAACGACATTCCGGAAAGTTCCGAAGGCAACCACGTGACCAAACATTTTTTTCTCTCCGAAATATCCTACTGTTTCACTGCTTTCAATACAGTTAATCAGCACAATATTTTTTGAATGCATTTGAGATGGTCGCCAAAATGGCTAGGCGTTTAGCATGAAATCACCCTAACAGCATGTCATGAGCACAAAAAAAAGGTCCCATGCTTATTAAGCCCTTCATTTACCAAAAAATATATTGAAAGTGCCTCCTCTGACGCACTGTATAATGCTGCTTTTTTCACAGTTCTAAGGCGGCTGCACGTGCTATTGTTGTTTACATGTGCAGCAGTGGCATTCATATCTAGTAGAACTCGCTGTTGGTTTGTTGGTGCATGTTTGCATTAATATTAGTCAATTTGCGCCAAAATGACGACCACACAAACAAAGAAAACACATAAACGGGATGGGCACTCATTTGCAATTGTTTATTTCTTGAGGAAACAGCCTGATATAAATCCACTTTTCGTGAACGCTTGTGCAACCTACTCGGTCCGTCCCTTACCTAATCACGCTATAGGACACATGATTGCTAGATACCGTGCTTCAAGCTCATACATGATGAGTGAAGTTTTGCTAACGCAATCGATACCCCAATTCTTTTGTGAAAGCCCTTCGAAATTGCTCTTGGTGTGAATCCACATGAAGTGACATGCGCTCTTGAACGGGCACTGTCATTATTCATTGCCATAAGGGCGTGTTCCCTCGCTTGATCATTGACGCAGTGCCTCGTCGTCTGGCTAGCATGTCTTTTTCTGCACGATGGGGGTATTTTGTGAACCACTTCTGCGGCAGACTTCGTGAATGGCTACGCATGCTTCTTTTTACAGCCTTTCAGCTGCTCAGCATGATTTTCAGTGATGCACCGGCGCAACTTTGCTAGTTTGTTAGGCGCACGAACACCACCAGTACTTCATGCTGACTCGCCACCTTTTTAAGGTTGTATGTATGAATATATGGTATATTTTGAACATATGATACAAACAGCTGCTAGTGAGCACCCGTACTATCCGTGTGTTTTCTTTGTGCGGTCGTGGTTTTGTCCCAAAATTTACTATTCAATTCAGGCATTCATGTCTACTACAGCACATGTTTAATGTCTGTAGCACAATATTAAATGATAGTTTCGTATTCATATTTGCTCGTTCAAGAGACAGCAGCCGCGCCAATTGTGTCAATTGTATACAATTTCCTAATTTTGCACAAAACCTTTATTATATGCCCAACTAGCCTCAATTATTTCTCAGTATTGTTAATTTTATCAAGAAACACAAAATCTATTATTCAATGTAAGTTTGCGCATCACCATCGAATCGATTGATGTGTGCAGTTTAATGTCCTAAAGCCACCATTTGATTATGAGACGCCTTAGGGGAGGGCTCCAGAAATTTCGGCCGCCTGGGGTTCTCGTGCACCCAAATCTAAGCAAATGGGCCTACAGTATTTTCATCTGCATGAAAAATGCAGCTGAGTACCTTGGCGACTAAACCATCGAGGCGGGGTCATCACCATCCAATCTAATACAGATGCGCCAACTGTAATTATAACTTTTAATTGACTATATTCTAACCTCACAGCAAAAGTAAAAGAGTAGAACTGTTTAAAAGTTCTCCCCACTCCCCTTTCTATGACGTCCATAACGCTTTTTAAGTCGCTTTTGCCAGAGTACGCTTTCGCACTGCGGAAAAGTGCTTTTTGATTTGGAAGTGGCTACTAGTACTCGCTGTCACAGGACACAAAATATTTTTTTTCCTCTATTACTCTGCCATGCATATGCCATTCAATAACGAGTACTATAGTGCTGGCCGTCTTTCAGAGTGATTTATGAGGTTTTTGCAGCATTAAGCGACAATAAAGAAAATCGTATGCCACTTTTTTCTTGTCGCCACCCCCTTGAGCTCCTCCTTTATGAATATCTGGAATTTCTGGGTCGCCTGTCAAACAGTTTGACAAGCTCGCCAAATGCTACTGCGAGCTTTACCCCTATATTTTAGAACGTCCCTTCACTAAATGCTTCACCTTGACTTGACAAAATTGACTCCAGCGCAGTCTCTAGGCAGAGAAAGTCACTCAATATCAGGGATAATTTGCAGAGATTCTTAAGAAACGCAGCACAATTTTTAGACAAGCGGTGGCGCTGTGTTCAGCTAGTTCAAGTGAAGGATGAGATTCGAGTCGAGGAGTGTTCGTAAACAGGGAAGTTAGCATTGTTTGCACTCTAGGGCAGTTCAAGAGTGCTTTTATTGAAATAGCTGCGCTCTCGTGTATACTGAATGAATTAGCGGATGTCAAATAATTTCTACATATATTTTTCCTTTGTGTGATTCAGTCTAATTTGTTGTACTACTGTAAATTTGGAGCCCTACCGCAGTGGTCTATGGACTATGGTACTTGTCTGCTGACCCCCAGGTCAAGGGATCGAATCATGGCTGCGGTGGCTGCACTTCCGATGGAGGCAGAAACGCTATAGGCCCGTGTGATCAGATTTGGGTGCACGTTAAAAAACCCCAGGTGGTCAAAATTTTCGGAGCTCTTCACTACAACGTTTCTCATAACCATATGGTGGTTTTGGGACGTTAAACTGCACAAATCAATCAATGCTGAAAATTTGCTATTTCAAGCTCCAAAATGCTGTGTTTGTTCTTCCTGAAACATCCTCCAAATTTAAATTTTCTCCCTCGAAAAGCAAGACATGATGCCCCAAAATACTGCTCCAGATGATAGCTTGGCTGCTCCACCTCTGCTAGCTGTAAGGGGTTACTCTTTCACCCTGCTTTTGTGTGTCCATTTTATGTTCTTTGATGTCGCATTGTTTCAGGGGGACATATTATGTGATGCGCTTGGTATTTTACATCTTTAAATCAATTATTCTGCATGGTTAGTATCTAGTGACTCTGTTAAGCTATTGTAATTTCGCCTATTGTTTTCACTCCTGTATTATTGTTTCTCCAGTATTCTGAATGGCTGAACACACAAGGGTTATTGTAAAATGAAAATGCCATTTTAAGACTGTTTTGTCATTCCATTCATTAGAATACCACTAGCCTTGCATATTATGCATAAGGCATGAAAATTCCTTATGCATATTATGCAAATGAAAATGCCATTTTAAGACTGTTTTGTCATTACATTTATTAGAATACCACAAGCCTTGCATATTATGCATAAGGCATGCCGCAATACATGCAAACTGTGGCGTATCAATGTAGTAATTATAGTGTACATTGATATATTATTTCAGTATATTGGAGAAATAAGGCATGCTGCATTGCACTACTCTTCCTGCTGTTTGTATGCTTCACTGCACTGTGCTTCTGTGCTGCATTGATGCGTGTTGAAATTCTTCATTTTTAAGTGCAAATAAAGGCTCTTTTGTTGTACTTTGATATGCATGCATTGTTCGTTAGAGCTTCATGCCATACCATTGACGTCTGATTTCTGGTCGTCTTTTGTAGCAAATGGCATTCTGCTCTGCACAACTGAAAAAGGTGTTTGATTAAGGTACAATTTGTCTCTGAAGCCTGTGTGTGCTCTGTGTCTAATAAAATAAAGCTTGATTTCATTTTGCACTATTGCATGACTTTGTGAACGTTGTGTTATGTGTGACAGCTCATTTTGAGGGATGCCTTCGCATTCAGCTAGGATTACGTGTTAGATGTGAGAGCCTTATATGCCGTGCTTCATATATGCACCATAAAAGCTGTTACAGGGCCAGGATTACTACACTGTGGCAGAAGCCACTAAAATAGGACATCTGCACATGAAAGGTCTAGCTAAAGGGTAAGCCTTCACGTGCTTCCACAGGGGCCTACTGGAAAGGGGTAACACTCTAATTATGGTATTTTTCGCATGAGTGTTGGGGCATTATTCAGCATGATCACCCCCACACCCTTTTTGCTGTTTGAGCAAATTACACCCATACACTACTTTTGTTTTTTAAGGGTGTTAGGGTGTCAGCAAAATTACACCCTTACGCCTTTAAGATTACTTGGGTGTACAATCGCTTTTACACCCGAAAAAATGTTTGTGCCATAGGGTGTAAATTCGGAAATGCCGTCCACGGTATAGGTGTAGTGCTGCTTCATACATCCATTTCGTGAGGTGTAGGGGTGTGAGTTATAGACACTATAAAACACCTATATGGGTGTAATTTGGTTTACAGTGTGGCCGGAACACCCATGAATATTTTGTAGTCAACATTCGCTAGGGTTATGGGTCTGTAGGATGTGACGGACAGCTGTTTCCTGGGATCTTCAGTTTTTGGGATTAACACGATGTGTGTTTTCCGAAAAGATAATGGTAACTCTTTCCTTTTGTATGCCTCATCTAACACATTCCACAAAGCTTCTGCCACAAGATTTTTAAATTTCTTATATAATGCTACACCTAGTTCATCTGGACCGGGTGTTTAACCGTTTTTCATTTTTTCAATGGTGATTTCGATTTCTCTGACCGAGATGGGTGCTTCAAATCTCGCTTTTACGTCATCCTCAAGCTTCGGTATAAGTGACAAGAAACGCCGACTATACGTACTCGTGTCCACTCTGACGCCTCCCAACAGCTCTTAGAAATATTCCACAAACGCGTGCTCAATCTCGGTTTTATCTGTGGTGACTTCATTTCTGTGCTCTATCGCCCTTATCTCGTTTCTTGTCGCGTAGCTCTTTTCATCTGTGACGGCACGTTTTGTGAGAACCTCGCCACACCATAATCTTTCTGCGCGTGCGCGTACCACCGCTCCTCTGTACCTTTCCGTATCTACAGCTTCTAATTCTTGTTTCACTCTTCTTATTTCTTTACTGCGCTCTCCTGGTTGTGCGCATTCTTGACATAACAAAAAATCGAGCTCACATTGCAGTTGTCTTTCTTTTTTCAGGTTAGTGCGTTTTATTGAAACTGATCTTCCAATTGCTTCTATTTTTACTTTTTCCTTGAAGCACTCCCATGTGTAAATTGAACTACTTGCGTTACCTTTCGCCACTTCTTTTAATTCCTTTTCAGCGTTTTCTACAAACTTCTCATCCTCGCGTAGCTTTTCATTTAACTTCCAGAGTCCCCAATTGAATTAGGGCTTTTCTTTTTTATTAATGGTGAACATTACTAGACTATTGTCACTAAATGAAACATTCTTCACTGCGTAGCCCTGGCACATAGGAAGCAGGGACGTAGACATGCATGCTCTGTCAATCTAGCTTGACTGTTGAGCTGGTAATGCGTATAGTGAGTACCCTGCGCCAGTACATATCGCACGTCATCCAAGTTACGCTCACGCGTCATTGAATCCAATACCAAGGCACTAGAGTCACGTACAAGGGTTTTACATGCCCTGTCTTCGGCATTACACACACAGTTGAAATCGCCTAGAAGTATAACTGCCTTCTCGCATGATAGATACGCATCAAGACTTTCAAAGAATATTTTCCTATCTTGTTGTCTATTTGGCGCATACACGCACACAACGCGCCAACTAATGCCGGAAAGAAGAAAATCACTAGCAAATAATCGCCCTTCGTTATCACTGTGTACACTTTTTTCGACAATGCCAATTGTGTTCTTTATAAAGAGAAGACATCCGCCTGAAGTACCTACAGAATGACTTACAGATATAATGTATCTGGAGCGGAAGTTCAAAAAAATAAGAAGAAAGAAAAGTGGATGAAAAAACGAACGCGTTATTCGAAGGTCGTAGGTTCAATTCCTGCCCACGGGTGGTTATTTTTTCATCCACTTTTCTCTTTCTTATCTACATCCCATTGGTTCTAATAACTTCCCCTGTACATTCCTTGGCATTACTGTCTGTTAAATCTCATTGATATTGTGTTAAAACACGGAAAAAACGAGCCCTTAGGTATACACTTTGTTCCCTTATTTTCATTGAACGAGGGTCTCGTAATGGCAGACTTGGTGTGTTTAGGTGCTATAAGAGGGACAATTAATCAGCTGCCCGCTCATAATAAGTTCACGTGCTACGTGACGCCAAACATACGCATAAGAGTGTTTTCACACTCGTTGTTTGGCTTATAGATGACGCTGACTGTCACTTCTACTTATAAATTCACATATAAGCCCAAAAAGTGGATGGAGGGAAGGACGCTGTGGTAGCTTAATGGTTAGAGCATCGAACGCGTTATTCGAAGGTCGTAGGTTCGATTCCTGCCCACGGTTGGTTATTTTTTCATCCACTTTTCTTTCTTCTTATTTACATCCCATTGGTTCTAATAACTTCCCCTGTACATTCTTTGGCATTACTGTCTGTTAGATCTCAATAATATTGTGTTAAAACACGGAAAAACAAGCCCTTAGGTATACGCTTCTTTCCCTTATTATATATATATATATATATATATATATATATATATATATATATAAGTACAGCATACCGTGATGACTACAACAGCAAAGCATTCTTTATTTATATATGAAGTAGTAAAAGTTTCGTTTCAAGTTGAATGTGCAATAAATCAACGAAGTCATTGTGTAATTGTTCTCTTTTGATTAGGAAAAAGATCAAACGGAAGAATGAAAGAAAGCCCCCAGTAGATCGGTAGAGGCTATTCTCAAGATCAAGACATCAGAATAGCCATGCAATCTGCATAGAACGAGTGGAGGCCACATTGGGTCAATAAATTGGAGACAAAACGGCATCCGAACATGGATTCAATAGAAATGAAGCCCTTGAGCCCAGAGAGTCGAATTAGCCTGCCTTGCACCTTGCTTACCATAAGGCTGCTGAAGAAATCAGACCGCAACCACTCCTCTGAATTGTGACACCACCCAACGTCAACCTAGGACACAAATAAATGGCTTAAGTCATCCCACTATGCAATCTCAAGTTTGAAAAGCAATGCATGCCAACATTGATATTTAGCTCTAATAATTTCTATTTATTCATGCGTTGAAAGCATTTCTGAGTTCTCCTATGTTGTCTACGGTCTGTTTGCTCCCTCTTGTTCTTCCATTATTTCTTCTCAACATTATAATTAGAATGCTTACAAATTAATCCACCACGTTGACGTAGTCCGTTTCTAGTAAATTACGCTTTGCGATTGTGTAGCAGAGCTTCCTTACCCCGGCAGTGTGACGCTAAAGCCTGTTTTCAACAATCCTGTATTGTTCCTCAATATTAGCAAATAATTAAATAATCGTTACTTTGAAATCCAGTGACAGCTTCCGTCCATTAAAGAGCCCTAAACCACCTCCTATATAACTTTTTAAACGTTTCAAGTAAACACGCGCACCGTATGCAGAATGCTGCTTGATGAACGATTCTCTACGTGGCAGCGCAACAAGCCACAAGTGCTCCATACAATTCAAGAAACAATCCCTTCACGCTTTTTAGTCTGGCACGTGACATCAGGAAGCTAATCTGACGTGTACAGGAAATAATGCTGCAATTGGTAAAGCAAGTACTTATGACTTCCTGTTAGTCTGCAAGAAGCCGTCCACGCCACTTGTCGTTTGTCGTGATGCCGGCATGCATGCACGTTGTTGCAAATCAGGTACTCTAGTCCGTAGCACAGGCTTCATACCAGCACAATTCGTATAAGCAAGGGCTTGCACGGCAAGAGCGTTTTCACTAAACAAGCACATTGTCCAAGAGGGCGGAGTCACGGCAACCGCAACAAGACAGCGTTTGGAGCAGCATGTCATCAATGACATATGCCACGCAAGATTGGGAGAGGTGCTCGGCAAGAAGGCACGGCGCCTGCGGGAGAGGAACCAATGTAGGTAAGCGAAAGGAAAGAAGAAAAGGAGTGATCGCCGTGTTTGCTAATCAAACACGTTTAACTCTCTAATACAGCACCGTTTAATTATTTTCTCGGCTCCATGGTCATTGCGCAC
>WOVY01008626.1:0-20947 GCA_013436015.1 Rhipicephalus annulatus | reverse complement strand
TGCTTTAACGTATTGTACTGAACAATCACACGGAGTTGTTAGTTCAGATATACCATAAATTATATGAGAAATTATAGTTGAGTTGTCCGACTTAAGTGTCATGCCAGCTTAGTTATGCCACATATCGGTTACGGTAAGCATAGTAGATATACAAGCATGCGTCAAGATAACCGAAAAGTTAGCCATTCATATGTTCATTGAACCTTAAATAGTAATTTAGCCTATTTAGGTGAATCTTGAAACATCCATTCTGTCTTACTTTGGCCAAATAGCACCAATCATACCTGCGAAATTGTGAAAATGGCCATAGTAAAGCTACAGCAGTTGCATTTGCCTGTTCGTGCTTGTAAGTTGGTTAGGTGCATACCCACATTTTTCTATAGATTATACAAACCTCAAAAATCTACAATGAAAGGGCGAAGATACAACTGCTACCTCTCTTCTTATTGCTTTGTGTGTGCATGATCTAAATGCAAAATGCTACTCACGGAAAAACAATAATGCTCAGAAAGCCACCTGCCACTTCGGCGGTTGGTAAAAAGAAGAAAATATTTTCAATAATTTATTTTTCAGAACACTTTCTTGCGCATGGCTACGTGAAAAAAGTAAACTAGATATATATATATATATAATACAAGGCCATCCAAAATAACCCACAAAGAACAAGCCCTAGTGCTTAGCAATGCGGAATGAAACTTGTGACCAACAACATCAATACATTTGAAATAAACTGAATATCCTGCCCCACCGCGGTGGTCTAGTGGCTAAGGTACTCGGCTGCTGACCCGCAGGTCGCGGGTTCGATTCCCGGCTTGCGGCGGCTGCATTTCCGATGGAGGCGGAAATGTTGTAGGCCCGTGTACTCAGATTTGGGTGCACGTTAAAGAACCCCAGGTGGTCAAAATTTCCGGAGCCCTCCACTACGGCGTCCTCTCATAATCAAATGGTGGTTTTGGGACGTTAAACCCCACGAATCAATCAACTGAATATCCAGAATAAGCAACATGTACAACAGGTATTCACACGCATTATTAGATTTGATCAGTTATTTTTCTGGTACAACGTGCGAAGTGCCAATTGTTAACTTAGAAAAACATGTGCAAGAAAAAGAAATTGTCGCTTGACGTAAGCTGTTCATCAAGATGATACCAATAGTACAGTTGCAATATTAGTGATGCCACCTGGATTCTATCCTTTGAAATACTTGGCAAAACTACGGAATGAGTATCGTGAGACGTCAGTGCTTACGTAGCTAACTGATCAGTAGAGCTCACTGTAGTAGTAGTTGGTTCTGTTGCCGGAGCTTAGGTCGAGAACTGTGTTGCTATGGGGTTCACTTAGCCGTTTAAGGAGCCTTCACCACATTCTTTTGACACCGGAAGACTTGTTTGCACGGGTGACATCAAGATCTGGCAAATCTGGACAGCATTCTATACCATGGAAAATGAAAAAAAAACGTTTCAAATATTAGGTGTTCAAACAGCAAAGCGAGAGTCACCTTAACTTCATAAATTGTAATTTCATTCTAAAATGCGCTTACTCATTCAAGCTTCTATGGGAGTGTTTAAAGCAATTGAATTACCTTTGTGGCAGTCTGGTGTCTTTGCAGCTACAATTAGCTGAGACGTAATGGAAACCCATATTATAGGTTTGAATACACATGCAAAAAAAAGCATTCCGTACCCCCCCCTACACAAACGTACACACACACACACACACACACACACACACACACACACACACACACACACACACACACACGCGCGCGCGCGCGCGCGCGCGCACGCAGACACACGCACTCAATTCGATGTAAAGCTATGCAATATTTTCGAAGTAAAAAGTTAAATGGAAACCACGCCTTTGCCCTTGTCTAAGAAAACTCAATTTGGGACTTTTTCGTCGTGCGTGGAAAAACGCATGGTAAAGAGCCTTTTTCTATTGTAAGATCACGCTGCGGGCTATTATCGAGGTGTTCAATAACAAGCGGGTCGCCAACCTCGAAGCCAGTCTGGAAAGGAAATTAGACAATTCTAGTTGGTACCCATCACTGCTTGTTCGTTAATACGTTAACAGTACAGAAGCAGCACATGTTCGCGTACGAATGCTCAGTACTTGAGTTTATAAATTCTAATGCTGTTGAAAGCGGCGCAATATAAAATTTATTTATAAGATAAATCAGTGCCGATGTTTTTTGAAGAATATACGTTACACGACATGGCACTTGCGCACAACAAAGATACCCCACAACGCACCAAACACCACTTAGAACACCATCCTGTTGTCACATACGTTAAAATACAAAAAAATAAGGCGACTTCGCGAGGTGCAAACTGCAAACTAGTTCGTCGTAAACTGAAAAGGCTGTCGAGGCGAGCCAGTCGTGCAAACAACGCGTTTGAAAGTTCATCGCGAATCGTCCTAACACACTCATGCCGGCCATGCGAGAAAGCGAGTGTTAATATTCCCGTAAAGTTAGTGTTTTACACAAAAAACCTCAGTGAACCAAGCCTATAGTTAAATACACAAAACTGGTACTGTGCCATTTTTGTTGCGAGAATTTCATCACGTCTATGATTTGTTGGCAGAATTTACATACCAACTCTACCATACACACTAACTGTGCTGCTGACAGACACTTAGGTATTCATCTTGCTAGTTCATGCATGCCAATCTCTCTTCATTAAGTTCTAATCGCATAAATATTCAAGCTACACAACAAAGGCAGGACTCAAAGCAAACGATAAAAATGGCGCAAGGACTGCCTTTACCGTACCGCTAATGCATAAGCAGTATTAATTCTCATCCCTCACCTCTGGGAAGCGGCCGCAAAATCAATAGTCCAAGGTTTCAAAACCAAACGTGTTAACGATGGTCCCAGAGCCTCCAGGACCACCTGAAAACACGAACAAAGCTTTGGAAAAGCACGCACGTTCACTAGCGAAGAAAATAGTGCACTTGTAAGCCTCTTGTAAGCCTCTTGTAAGCCTACGCACCACTTGTCAACTCCGTAACCACCGCAACGCTCGGACAGTGAAAGTGTTGGTGCTAGTGCATGGACGTGCTTTCTTCTGCTGGCAGGAAGATCCACTGCCGAGAGACGTGGAGTTTCTGCAGTCGTTATTTCACGAACGCTAGCCCCGCGTTGAGCGTGCTTTTTTCCTTCGCTCATTTCAACATCAAAGAAGAGATTCATGGAAAGCACCTTCTTCCCGCCGCACTTAGGCTGTATAAGCTGGTTTCATGCTATCTGGAACATGCAATGCAGATACGGCGTCGCTTTGCCGCCACAAGTGGAACAATAATAAAAGCACGCCACTTGGTAACTGGAACAAATTGCTGTGTTCAATAGCATATATCCGCATCCACTTGAGGAAATAAAAAATAAAGAAAAAACAGCTGCTGTTCCAGATAACCTTCGCCAAACCACTCTGATCCACATAACAGCTCCGTAGGTTCCAGTTAACGACTGCTTTATCTAGAAACCTATGTTAAACAAGAGTGATACCTAGACGAAACATACAAAAAATCACTGCGAAAGGACCTCGTAATACAAGTGGTTAACCAGCGAAATCTGAATCGTGTGACCCGGTTTTTAGGAGAAGGCTTCAACCTGACGTAGCACTGAGGCCTTGCACAATTATTGGATACATGTTTGTGCTTCTTAATGGGCTTAGACACAGATTTAGCTTCGGTTTACCACAGTGTTTATTTCCACCTGCCGCACATTGTGCCTTGCATCATCTTGGTCATGAAGGATTGTAATGAGCAGCTGAATGTGTTTCGCAGTGCGTTAAACCCTGTTGTTGTTCTCGAACAACGACCGTTCACAGGTGTCCTAGCAGAAGTTAATGCGCCACTGGAGAAAACTCTTGCGGAAAGCGGGCGTTCAACCCAGCGAACGCACTCCTGGAATTACCTAGTTGACGCCTCAAGGCGCCTTGTCAAGCGGCGTCATTTCAAGCGTTCAACATCGCGAGCTAACCCGGCAGCGTGGTTTGCAGGATCTGCCCACAACCGGGGCTTACGTTCCTGTTCACCATTTAACACGGTTTGGAAGGCTCGTTGAACATCAGTACGCAGTTGCTGCCGGCTCTCGGTCTCCCGGGCCAATTTGTGCGTCCTGACTGCATCGTCGTCCCTGCGAATTTGAGCTATCTCACTTTTCCACTGCTGGCGTTCTTCTATAGTTGCCCGCAGCTTACACATGTACGAGGTTTCAGCAGAAAGTCATGCGCACGTGCTGAGAATGACATAACTGATACGCTGAGAATGACGTAACTGATTGCACAGCCATTTGAGGCAGCTCGTGATACCGACGGCGAACGCTTTTTGGGGTCTTGTAGTCATACAGCTTTCGCTGTAAATGAAAACCTGGGAGAGCGTAGCGTCCTATAATCAGGATTTCTAGCTTAAGACCCAACCTGCTATGGAAGCAGCTCTATACGGCCTCCGTTAGCAGAACAGCGTTGCGAGAAAACTTGTTACTTTACCGGCAACAGCTAAAAACGTCCACATTGAGTACCTTTGGAAGCTTTTAGGTAGAATCTTGAGTAATCAGCTGCAAGCCTGAACAACCTCAGTGTGTTTTGCGGACGCTAACATTGCCGCAATATTGTGAGCAAGGTGTCTAAAATTTATGAACACCCGCAGGTTATGTACTGCCGCAATACATATTGATAAGGAGGCTTCGACAACCGGAATAAAGAACATTGTCGCAGATACTATTATTTAATTTACAAGCATTGCTTTACGCACTGGAAGCACTTTTGGCGTCTTTCTGCGTATTCATATATGTATCTATCTGTCTGGCCGCCTACGTCTCGGTGCTCCCACGATCACCCTCTTAACTTGGAATACATCAGAATTAGTACAGGAGGGTAAGTTGGTCTCACGAATGCGACAACGCTGATCATGACATCAATAACGTCACAGTATCGTCGCGTACGTCGTGAAACACTTTGCGAAAAACAGTGGCACATGCCAGAAAGCGGGTATGGGCCACTGGTGTGCGGATATGTGCCACACGTGAAAAACATTTTACATCTGTCCAGGAACGGCGAGAACAGACACGGGTAATTTCAGCGCTTCAGCGATATGAAAAGGCTGGTTTTGGCCGCGTTGGCCAGACAAACGCAATGAATAAATGCCAGTGTTCCAGCGGGAATCTAGCCGTTGCATTCTGCGTGGTAATCGAGTTGTCAACCACAAATGTACGCCAAGTTTCGGAAATACCTTGCAAATAGACCCTCAAGTTTGTGATACGTCAATGTTTGTTTCAGTTTTGGCTATTTATCTGCTTACTCCACCATGATGTTAAGGTGATATCAACATTTATTTCATGTCGGTTTTCAAATTGCGCAAAGGATTTTTTATAATCTTATCATTACGGAAATGTCCTGTCATCATTGCGAATGTTTCTTTACCTTGCTATACACAATCGTTCGTGTGATGTAACGCACGCGCATAGCTAACGTAACTGACTGATTCTAGTAATGTTCATGACGTGAAAATCATCTATGTCTTGGCATGAATGCCAAAAAATGACAATATCTCCTGCTAAAAAAAAACATGTGTAGTTGCGAAGCAGCAGGCGCCAAAGCTTACACTGGCAGCGGCGTTGACAAGGCCGCTCATCGTGGTTTCCGCAGGACAGTAACCTGGATAGGCGGAAAGTATGCAGCGATTAACCGGTGTTTCCTTCTGGAGCATGCCAATTACTGCTGATGAGCAATGAGATGCAAAAGACTCCTACTGAACACTTGAAACCTGCAGTGCTTCTTTAGTTAAGGCAATCGTTAAAAAACTTTTTGTTAAACAACGCACAAGGAAAATCACCCACTGGCCCAGCCTCGGTGATCAAGACCCAGCGCCTATATATATCAAGTGGCCAGAGAAAGATTGTGCCGTGCCAGCAGCCGGTTTTATTTATATAAAAAACTCTCTAGCAGGCACTGCATGCGTCTGCATTTATAAGAGAGAGAAAGAGTGTTAAAGTAGGAGAGGAGAAAGATGGGAAGGAGAAACGCATGTGCAGAAAAGATGGTCATGCTGCACACCGGAGTGAGCTATACTGAAGGAGGTAATAACAAATATAACTTCCTTGGCTCGACCATAAAATGCTTCGCATATGAAACAAATTCGGCACATTTCATGAGAATTTATGGTATGGTAAGAATTCAGAGGGAGACCCGCAGGTCGCGGGTTCGATTCCCGGCTGCGGCGGCTGCATTTCCTATGGAGGCGGAAATGTTGTAGGCCCGTGTGCTCAGATTTGGGTGCACGTTAAAGAACCCCAGGTGGTCGAAATTTCCGGAGCCCTCCACTACGGGCGTCTCTCATAATCATATGGTGGTTTTGGGACGTTAAACCCCACATATCGATCGAAGAATTCAGAGGGACTGTGGTTTATATTTATATAGCCAAACGTTATGAAATGCGGC
Source organism: Rhipicephalus annulatus (assembly GCA_013436015.1). Classification (NCBI taxonomy): domain Eukaryota; kingdom Metazoa; phylum Arthropoda; class Arachnida; order Ixodida; family Ixodidae; genus Rhipicephalus; species Rhipicephalus annulatus. The sequence goes on along the minus strand of WOVY01008626.1, from coordinate 14,507 downwards.
GAAAGACGTACACATGACGTTACAACAGACATAATGCTACGGCAACGGCTGTCGCATGTTTATTACCAGCGCGAGGGTGTATTGTTGGGTAATGATGACGTCGGTAGACTGCGCCAGCTCGAATCAACTTCTCCTTGCTCGGCTCTTACTTAATGCGTTCCCCGGTTCCCAGACGGAGCCAACTGGGCCAGCCCGAATTACTGCGAATCCGTCAGGTAAAACCACTTGTCACAGGCAACATTTACCAAGTCGTTCCGGCATGCACGACCACCAGCTGACTTCAAGCTGCGACTACGTACGCCAAATCGCTCAAGCAATTGAAAATGCCGGATGGGCCTGTTTACTGGTGTAACAGCGTTTTGAATAAGTTACGCATGCGTTGTGCGGTCCAAAGTCATACAACGGTTGATTTGCTGTACGAGACAGACTGATGCCGGTCGTCAACGTTCCTTTACTATACAAGTCTTTGTGGTCGGAAGATGCAATCGTTACCAGCATATTGGAGTTCAGTTCGTGCGTTCTCAAAACCCATATGTCTCATGCTGCTAAGTTGTTGGAATGGTGGAACTGCGAATTGCATAGACCAACCAGTTATTCTAGATCGTCCAAAGCAAACAGACGACCGCGGTCACTAGTGACAACATGCAGATAACCATGAAGAATAATAATAAATCAAAGCAAAAACCTTACAGCACACGCAGTACATGAAGATGGCATAACCGCCGTTTGAGCGTAGTGGGTCAAGTTGTGGACACATGCTGCCACCCTTCGATTGTCGTTAGATGTTCGTGGAAATTGGTCCAAAGGGTTGGTTTCTACCTGTACAAACGGTAGACGTGGTGGTGTATTTGTCGTAGCATATACCTGATGATATACCTAGCATAATGTGTATGCCATGAAATGTACGGTTTGGTCTACTATAAGAATAAAATGTCTGAACTTGACGACTATCGAGAAGACTATTGCATCTGGTGCCTCCACTCATCAAACTGAACAGTTTTTCATGGTGATTGTGGCTATAAAGGAGTAACGTGCTCCAGCGCCGTCGCAGGGGACGGCGATTATCTCTCGCTAGGGTCCTTCACACGCAACCAACGCTATACGCTTCAATGCAAAGCCACGCCTGGCGTACTAGCGCTGCTGGATTGCTAAAACGCCGAGCCGTGATCACTCTAAAAGAGAAATAGAACGGTACATCTTATTCTAGCTAACGACTGGGGTTAGTTGGCCAAATGTCAAGTATGTCAGGTAGTATTTAATTAGCAACCGCAAATGTGTACATGCGCACGGCAAACATGCAGAGCTGCATCGTTCGTTAGAAAATAGATGGCATCACATGTCATGAATCAAATGACTTCAGTATTGTTCATGGCATGGAAAGAAGGGCATAAAAAGTGAGATCTCATAGCAGGAGGTAATTAAGAGTATGATGGCTAGGACATGCTGGTCAAAAACAGCAATAAAACATCATGTCGAAAGTTCAATACTATGTGCTCTAGATACCCTTACACTAGTAGGATGCATTGTTGAACTGCTGGCCAGTGTGGGTCTGACAATACCTATATAGTGTTCGCTTACTATTAGGACTCAAAGCGTAAGGTAGCCGGAAAACCAGCTCCTGTAGGCTACTAATGAAGGGCTGTGCACAGCTGCATGTCATCCGTCGCTCAGAAGCCGCTAAGAGTGTCTCGTACTGCGTAATGTGCCAATTATTTATTAGTTAGGCGTAGGCAAATGATTGTAGCCAGCGCTTACCAAAGTAATATTCCATGGCAACTGTGTCTTGCCCATTGCCTCTTATATTATTTTTATTGCCTCATATATTATTGTTTACAAAGAAAGCTGGTATCCGCAGGAATCTTGGGACGTTGCTCTACTAGGTACTGGTCACAAGCGCTTTTGGGATGTGTACCTGATGCTTAAAAACGTTTTCTTCCACACTGCCTATTTACGGTTAAATGCATTTACGCGTACTGTGCCACCGGGGCATATGTTGTGCTGTTTCGAATAAGTTCTACAACATCATTTTATCGCATTTCAAGTCAAATCACTTGGCAATGTAGCCATTTGTAGCATTAAAGGCATATTTCAGGCTGGCTTATGTCTCTACTGCTCGTTTTGTCATTCATACTCATTTTATCAGCAATACCAATCAGCGACCGTAGTGGCGCTTGAAGCAGGCACTCTACGATTGTTTAAATATTTTGTTACCTGCTTATACTTAATCTATCACTGGTGATTGGTGCCTTTTATCGCCAGTTTATGCAAATAATTTTTTCCAGCTTACTTAACACATGGAGTAGTTAGTTCAAACACTGAAGTTGTGGAATCAGTTTTTAATTTGCTCGTTTTGGCAACAGGACAATTTTCATAGACATCTGCACAAACCAGTTGAGCGTGTATTGCTAGGCAAATACGCTTAGCAGACTTTTTTGAAAGACTGTGTGCGGCCGCTCGTAGTAGTGATTGCGTAACAACAAAATTGTGTAAATGTATATGTGTATATGCACATGGCAAAGATGCAGTGCTGCATCGTTCCTTAAAAAATCGATAGAATCTCATATCGTGAATCTAATGACTTGAATATCATCTATAGCATGGCAAGAAGGGCATCAAAAGTGAGATCTCACAGCAGGAGTTAACGTTGCGTATGATGGCTTGGACATGCCGGCCAAAAACAGAAATAAAACACCATGTCGTAAACTCACACTAATGAGTCCTTACGTTGACAACCAAATTTAGTCATGAACCTTGCCACACATACTCACACACCCTTGGAACTCAAACGTCAAATTTTTGTGTCAGCTTTGCAATCTCCTGTGGTGAGGGTTTATATTTGCTAGACTTCCATTCCAACTATTCGTTGCAGAGCTCTTCGAAATCGGGGAAGACTTCTTCTTTAAACTTTTATTTTTTCAGATTGTCCGCCCCATAATGATCCATAGTCGAGCTTTTCAGCAAATTCCCATTAGCTTTAGTTTCGCTTCTCTGATTATATCAAACTTACGGCCACATTTATTGCAGCTTCCACGACATCGTGTACAAGTGCGCATGGGTGTGCACCTGCTCCGCGGGATGCGGGCACCACTCGAACTGTATTGCAACCACACGTGAGTTGAGCGAATAAGAGACTACCTCTGTGAAAACACCTTAGCGTCAAGATGTGATACGAGCTATGATATTATGACCATTTCCCAATGTAACTAACATGCTCACTTCATGTTCATAAAAAAATCTTACTCCATATTACTTTAAGTTATAGATGTCTATCAAAAAATGTCGAACACTTTCATGCCCTTGTATTGCGCACAGCCCGGTCCTCATTATATAAGAAAGAAGATGCTAGTGAAGCATATGGCTAATTCCTGTCAATTTAACTCGTCTTTACAATTTTCTGTTTCCCCTCAAGACAGGCAAGGTGAACAAATGTATTGAAAAGCCTCATGCACAGCCTCGACACGTTAACACGGAAAATAAAGAAAACAGGTTATACAATAGCTTTTTTACACATGCTTGATGTGAGTGATCACAGTGCATTCAAGAAGTTGCGAAATGCAATAAACAAGGAATTGTGAAAAGCTGAAGCGCACAATAACGAAACAATTTTTGATCGGTGCAGAGGACAAATTCAGAAAAAAAATTGGCCTCGTATCTACATGTTAATCTGTAAATGTTGTCGAAAGATGGTAGTGTTGCATCTGGAGAGAGTGAGCGAAACATTTATTTGATGTTCTGCGCGAGAAAATTGGTGAATGGTATTTGGGAGGCGCTGCGTTAGAGTGCCTCGAGCATGCAGCGGAGGTGAACGAGTGCATCAAGTCACGTCACACGTGGGACATAGCGCCATCTGGCAGTTTTCTTGCAAAACGAAGCGCGCGCTCTAAGATGGGTGTGCGCGCCCGTCTCAGAGGTGATAAGGTGTAGAACGCAAGGCGACGGGTTGGTGCCACATCCGTCTCGTCTAAGCAAAGCGTAAGAAACACTCGCCTTTTTGTGCAAGCGTTGCATGGTCAGCGCAGCGTGATAAGCGCCATGGTCCTCGAAATTGCTTATGTATGCCTTTTCTAGTAAAAGACGCACATGCAAAATATATACGTGTTGTTAAGGTGCCCCAGACATGCGCAATAATTGCTTTTTATTTGACAATCGCACAAGTATGAAAGCTGAAGCTTGAGCAACACTGGTGGGTGCTGCGGATGAGGTAGGCAATTTCAAGTACCTGATGCGTTAGGAGTGAACAGACAGACACCCAGACCAAAATTTTTGCGTTGAAGGCCCCAAAAAGACTATCGTCTTTTAAAACTTGAAAAATATGAATGACGCCTCAGTCCCAAAAAACGTAAAACAGCCTATTTGTGCAGTCACCATAAATAATGAAAAAGTGACTGGTGCCGCTTGAACAGAATGCTGCAATGATCATTTCGTGATCAAAATGACGTCATCAGATAGTGTTGCCAGTTGCACTGGTGTATTAGAAGTACGCATAGTAGTTTTCTTGAAGGGTCTGATGACACCGAGTTTCGTCGTACTTTTTAAGCCTAAAAAACGGCAGTGCTGTTGATGCAGTTGGTGTTCAAATCAAACTATTATATTTTGTGTTTGACGTTATCGCAATCCACCGGCTATTGTCTTTATTCTTGTTCTAGAAACTGGCCATTATCCAAGTGCAACGAACAAAGCCAGGCACTCAGTGTTTTTTGAAGGTGGCAATCGAATTGTTTTAGGGAACTAACGGCCAATTTATATTCTGTCTGTTTTTTTCTAAAGGTTTAGAAAAGGTGGTTTCTGCCCGAATCACCAGTTTTTGTTTTAACTGTCAGTACGGGTTCCGCCCAGGCAGGTAAACAGCAACGGCGTTAGTTCAGAAGGCGATAATAACTATTACCATACACGCGCGTAAACTAATGTTAGGTAAAGATATGTTGACTACAGCAATGCAATCAATCGAATAAATCATGTAATTTTATTTAGAAAGCTAGATCACCATGGTATCCGTGGCTTTCCAAACAGAATGTTTTCGTCGTCCCTTTCTGGGCAGACTCAGTGCGTTGCTATTGCGAAATTCTGCTTCTATTATCGTGAAATAAAATAAGTGTAAGCTAGGGTAGCGTATCGGGACCGACATTAATTAATGTTTATGTAATCGATATCGTCCAAATTGTTAGAGATGCACCCGTTGTGCTATATGCTGGCGATACAAGTTTGTTTGCCTCTGGCCATCAACATGATGATGTGCTACACAAATCTCGCAATGCTCTTTCTAATCTGTTGCCATGGTCTCGTAATAGTGCGCTAACAATTACAAGCTCAAAATGAAAGGCCATATTATTCAGGGCTAGAGAGACACATCCATGTTTCCGTGAAGAATTAGTTTTGTATGATGCTACAATTGAAATTTCGATGAAATACAAATGACTAGGTGTTACGTTTTCATAAGATATGAATTGAACCGATCACGTTGAACTAATTGCAATATCATTGTCACCGGTCGCTGTTGTGCTATCTCACTGTTGACATTTTTTTTGGAGAGGGTAAAATTTCAAATATATTACTCCCCAGTTTAAGTGTATCTTAATTGTTTTGCGCTTGTGTGCGCCACAACCACAGAAGGCAACATTCTCACACTTCAACTTCAAAAACGCGAGCTTCAACAAACAGCAAATGTACCTAACTTTTATTCCACTGCGCCGCTTTTTGAAAAACATAGGATATTCGGTGTCACGATTCTCTACAAATACCGACTTCTATAATAATTTTGTTTCGGCTCCGACAATATCAAATGCTTCTTACAATATACTTCATGGCTTGAATACAAAAATAGTGACTCTCGCATTCGTAGCCACGACATGTGGTTCGTACTATGCAAGCGCACAAAGCACCTAATGCAATGTCTAAGACATTGCATTAGGTGCTACCATCGTTACTAGATAAATTGGAAAGGAAAAATATTTTCTGAATATTTTGACGCCCAAACGAATTCAAGAATACTTTTGCAAGTATGGTTGAAGGGATCAAAAACCGTTTTTACACTTTCGCATTTTTTGATGTTTTAATGTCTTTCTTTCTCAGTGTTTGATAATCATTTTATTATCTCATTGTGCGTCACAACTATGTTTATACTAGTCATTTTTGTGTTGTAACAGCCAATGTTTTTATGTATAACAATGCATTACAATTCCTGTTTTTAAATGCATTAAATTTGTATTATATTAATTATTATGTTTATAAGTGTTATTCAATATGTTTCTTTTTTTAATTCAAATAACATTGGTGATATTTTTTCTTTTTGGGATATATACAGAAAACAAGTATGCAAGCTGGTTTTATGTTGCTGCTGCCGTGTGAGGGCCTTCAGGCACATTCAAGTTGTTTGATGCAGCCTTTAGCCTGACGGACCCCCAATGTTTTTTGTCGCAAAATAAAAACCTTTCCTATTTTGATACCGAAGCTCTGAGGACAAGAATACTTCCTGTAAGCCTCAGACATCCGAGACCATTTAGAGGTTGGCGTCCTTCCCGCCATCAAGTGGTCTTTTCGACCACACCTGTGAACCTGCTGGCCTTTGTTCGCAATCATGTATCCACTCTGGTAAGCACGTCGCTAGGCTACAATGGGCTAACTCTGGCAGCAAAGCCTCTCTTGGCAACGAGAACGCTTCTCGGAGCTCACCTCGACACAACATTACGAAGCGGTGATAGACGTTTCCGGATAGCGTGCAATTTCTTTCTTTCCTTTCACTAACATCTAAAAAATAGGAGTATATACCATTGTATACGTATTTCGGATCACCAGCCCTGGCATTGGGAGGTGGCTCACGAAAATGGGTGACGCCAGACGAATCGGAAAAGTGCATAGGACATCTGGTTCTTATGGCAAGGTTCAAGATGCTGATATTCCTCTTCGTTGGAACAAGAGCAGGCTCATCTTGTAAAAATCATAAATTTGTGTGAAACGTGCACGAGCGCACAGGGATCACAAGAAGAATTACAAACTTCTTTACTACATTGCTTGAGGAATTAAACGCAGCAGGGTTCTGAGTTTTTGTCTTTGTAATAAGCATCAATGTGGAGAGCACTTATTGTTCTTGTACTCTTTTTAGGTTAGTTGCCTCCAAAATGTATACCCTGAACTTTCTTCGTTTACAAAGTTTTGCTTACATAGTGTTTTTTCAGTGTTCTGCTCATGTGGTGGCGACAAAATATTGCACACTTTCCCACCGTTGTACAATCGACTGTATAGTTATTGCTCTACAACCTATATTTCTAAAAAGAACATTTCAATAGGTTTAACTAGGTTTCCTTCAGTGCGCGGAGTACCTATTGCTTTGGGAAAAACTTTTTTAGAGAAATGTTAAAAAAGGTCGTTTTCTCGCGCAATGAAATGACTCAATTGTCTAATTGGACCGGTACGGACGCTTTCTTCATCGTCCCGTGGATAATGTTTTGACTGAGATGCGAAGCATGGCACTTGAATGCGAAGGTGATCAGTGTGAGGCGCATCTACGCTGAGCGACTCATTTCTTGAAGATAATGCTTAAGCGTCCTCGAGGCTTCCGCAATGCTTTTAAATAGATGGTATTGAATTCTGGGGTTTTCTGCGTTCTGGCATAGCCAGGATATAAATTTTTGCATTAATTAGGAACCAAATTGGACATCGTAGAGCTGACACTAATCAATAAAAAAATCCTAATGTCAATTTCTGATTGCATAAGAGAGTGTTCAAGGGTTAAACGAATTTAGGCGAGACAAACAACACAAAAAATATTGCTCACCTTGCTCACCAGTTTGACACTCAAAGGTACCAGATGCGCTACGGAGTTCGTAAGCATCGCAAACATAAAATCGTGGCAGAAAGGATCAATATGGCAATGAAAACCTCTCCTCGCATCTCGCTTCTGCTAACTGCATGTAACACACGAAACTTATTCCGATCGACGGAGCGTTCAAAGCACAATGGCCACGCTACTATTCTGTTCATTAGGTATCAATGGAAAAAGCATCTAAGTCATTGTTTTGGCCACATTGTTCCTTTGAACGGGGTTAGGCATTTTGAGAAGTATCATTGTTAAATAAAATGACTCCACTACTATATATGTATACAAAAGCCTCCGCACATAACCACCTTTTCGACAATGGAGGAATATGCCATTTGAAAGGGGCTTGGGTTCTTCTGCCGAAGTACTTGCTGCAGCAGGAGCACTGCATTCCTGCGTAAGCACTGATCAATTTAAATATCTTCGAATGCTTGCGTCTTTTTCTTACCGAAAACCTCAATGCCCCGGCAGTATGTATCGACAAATGATTTAACTTGGTCCAGCATTGTTGAATGTCACCTGCGACTTTCTATCGACGTACGCAACTCACGCTAATGCAAATTTTTTCGCCATCGACCCGACTTTGTGTTTAGTTGCATCAGACGGGTGCTAGCTTGCAGTCACTACGCCGACTATGTGATGGCGCTAACTGGTCTGCATTGGGCCGATGTAAGGGATTCGGGACCGCTGCCTTGATTCAAAGCAGTCCACAGCGCTTTAATTGTGGTGATCTATCGTAAGTCAAGTAGTGATACCAGGCCCCAAAAACTTTTAAGTTCCAGCGATGACCGTAGCGGGTGAAAAAAAAAATCGACCGCGGCAAGTTTTATCTTCTACACGTATAGTGGAACTATAGCACTTCTTCAGCAGTCGGATAAGTTATTGTGTGTTTTCTCTTTTAAGGGCGCTCAATGCGCCTAAAAGTTTTATTTCAGGGTGCACCAAAAACTATTAGAAGAGTAGTTACCACGTCGTTTTTAATGAAAATTGATAAAATTATTTATTGTATTACTTTAACTATTGTTTACAAGAGTGGTCACTGAGTTCAAGTATCGAGATTATCCTGATGCTCGAAATCCAGCAGCTCATGGGCATCGATAACGTTTCTGTCGGTATTTTTTTTTTCAGATTGTATCATGGTTAGCCGCGGTACTTCTTATCGATCAGCATTACGAAGGTCCATTTTAATTCTGCCCTGCAGCGATGGTCTAAAGGCGAAGGTATTCGGCTCCGCAGGCGTGACCTGTGTCTGCTGATAATGGAGGAATATGCCATTTGAAAGGGGCTTGAGTTCTTCTGCCGAAGTACTTGCTGCAGCAGGAGCACTGCATTGTGACGCAGGTCACGGGATCCAATCCCAGCTGCGGATGTTGCATTTTCTATGGAGGCGAAAATGCTGGAGGCCCGTGTGCTCAGAGTTGTGTTCACCTTAAAGAACCCTAGGTAGACAAAATTTCCGGAGCCCTCCACTACGGGGTCTCTCAAAATCATATGGTGATTTAGGGACGTTACACCCCACATATTAATTCAATCGTTTTAATTCATCTTTCATATACCAGTGTGAGCTTCTGCGTCAGACTTTACGTGCCGCTATGACGACGTACGACGTGACGTGTCTAAAGCCTGTGAATCATGTCTGCTTCTGTGCTTCACCAAAGTCCGCCTGCGCAGCTTCCAGCGTGAAAATTCAACGCCAGCAAATCGCTCGGTGACTGCCAACGAAAAGGAAATAATCATGCACAATGGGGTGTGCTCGCCGGTGAGTGAAAATTCATTGCTTTACATCAAAAAAATGGCCCAATTCTTTTGCAGGCGCTACAGTTTTTGTCATTTCATAGGGCTTTTCGACTTGTACAGCTAATGAGGTGCACACCTTGTGAGTGTTTGCGACCATTTATTGCGTTGGCACTTTCAGTGAAAATATTTTTCCGCAACATTTTGTTACAAAGATCACATCATCATAGCTTAACTTTTACCTGTTTCTACTCAATATGAATCTGCTGCAATATATGCTCATTCATAATTAAACGCATGGTAGATCCAAGTGAACCTTCAGCACATATGTACGTTTGTACATGTTTCCTAAGTTTACAATCAAGCATATTTCATTTGCATAAACCACATAGAACATCCAGTTTGGCAATTATCTAGCTTTATCCTCTGAAGAACGTCACTAAAACAAATTCTTCAGAATTCCATCCACAAGACAAGTTCACAAAATAGTAATGTTATGTTGAATTGAAGTTTTTTTGTCCTGAAATTCTTACAGGATCGGGAGCAGAGGCTAAAGGCTAAATAGCCTGACGTGGGGCCTCTGCTCCTAAATACAGTTTGACACGCAGGCCGCTCAATCTGTCGCATATGTTTTCAGAAATAAACATATACCACAAGAAATAACAAACAGAAATAAATAAGTAACACAATGAATAAACCGTAACACAACAAAATTTACGATGGTCTTGTCACACTATATCAGGGAAAACATTAGAAAATCACTTTATCACAAAAGCGTCATCTGAAAAGAAACTTCAATACAGATTGTAAAATAAAGCATAAGCAAAGAAACTACAACACATAACTCAAATTGATAGATAGGATGTAACAAATCAAGTACAGAAACTTTAATAAGCATACTCAATATCATGGTTGATTAGGATGGACTGGATGATGGTGTTTGAAATCTATGAGGTCGGAATTGAAATCTATGAGGCCGTGTAAACGATTTAACATTGTGGGAATTTGACACTGAACATGTTGCTTGCCATAACTTGTCCTTATTACTGGGATTTTCAGGCGTTGCTGACGCATAGTATAATGAGTGTTGTCAGGCGGGTTCTGAAGACACTGTGGCTTGTTTTGTTTAATCCACTGCTGAAGTTTGAAATGATACAGTTTTGTTATTGTTAGTAATGCGTATTTTTCAAACAGTGGTTTGGTTTTCAAGTCCCTGATAATACCATGGTATTGCTCGAATGCTCTCAAAACTCTTTTTTTCCAGAACTAGGAGTATTTTGATAGTTTGTTTGTGTAATAGTACCCCATACCAAGATATCGCATACCATTTTAGAGTAGAAAAGGGCGTAATATAATTTTAGTTTTAACCATTTTGGTAAGACTGGGCTGAGCTTATATAAACATCCAACGGTTTTACTGAGTTCTACCGTTAGTTTTTCTATATCAGTGTTCCATGTCAATCCCTCAGAAAACCATACATTTAGGAACTTCTGGCTGGTGACTTGCTCTATCTCTTTGCCCTTAAATAAAACAGTTGAACTATAGTTACGTGGCTTATTAGGTGGGGCAAAGACAATGTATTTCGTTTCATTAACGTTCGGTTGCAGTTTATTCAAACTAAGATACGCGGACAACTTTCGTAGGTAGTTATTAACCTGGTGTTCAAGCTCTAGAATGGATGTGCCGCTAAAGAATATGTTAGTGTCATCTGCATACAATATTACCTTGGGAGAACGTGGGATATCCACAGGTCGTTTATATAAATTATGAACAATAGAGGACCAAGAATTGACCCTTGTGGTACTCCTCTTGTTATGTTTAAGTAAGTGGATGCACTTTTGTTCATGCAAACATATTGATGGCGGTTTGTTAGATAGTTTTTCATTAACTCAAGAACCACACCACGTACACCATACTTGCTACGTTTAGCCATTAGTACTTCATGTCATACCGAATCAAATGCCTTTCTAAAGTCTATGAACAAACCTTGTGAGTACAGTATATGTTCGATGTTTGTGATCAGTTCATGTTTAATATTAAGCAAAGCTGCTTCCCAGATATACTTTTTGAAAACTATACAAAGATTATGAATTTGCCCTTACTTTATGAATCACAATCCTAGAAATTTCATTATACAGATTGACTGCAACTAATATTCACTGTCAAATTTTCCAACATTGCTACCCGAGACTTCCAGCAATTCTCAGCTGTCTATTGTTATTATACTTCTGCAACATGTCCCTATTTTATGCGTATATGTCATGTGCAGTCTATTGCGAGCGCTCTTTACTTGTCCATATTTTTTTAGTGAGTGCTTTTGAGAAAAACCGACACGCTCTTCTATCTTGTGTGTCAGCTTATCAACAGTGGGCGAGCAAAGGCAATGGTAGCTCCCTCTCTGAACTTTTCATCCGTGAACTCTTTCACAAGAAGCTTGACTTGCTGAAATATTTGACTGAGGCTTTCATTATTCGCCAACTGTTACTCAATTAGAGTGTCTGTCAATGCAACGTTTTTACTCTTTTGAAACGTAAACTAAGTGTCCTATTCAACATGGTCAGGTAAATGGTTTTTTCACGGGATTAACGCGCTTACCGCGACTGGATGTTCATCTAGTTAGCCGTAAAAAGAACGGCCACGCAGGCCTGAATACAGTGATATAAACACAATATTGTCGCCTTTTTTTTCTCAAGCTTTGTTATCGTCCCAATACACTACGCAGTTCTCAAAGCGAACCACGCCTGCAGTCTTTGAGAAGCTTCAGGACTATAGTAGATCATTTATATAAGATCACGCCCACTCCGCAAACTCTGCAGATTATTCTTGAACCTACGTCACCGGTAGCGATTACGCTAGAACTTTTAATGGCAAGTGTATAAATGCCGACGCGCTTCGCCGTTTGTCAGTTAATCAACGGCCAACGCTCTGTTAATCGCTATCAGTGCTAGTCTGCTACTGAAACCAGAATTTTCGTTTACCAGGCCACTGTTCGTCCAAATAAACAGTTTCATCTGACAATTCAGTTTCCTGCCTTCAGCCAAGTTATGACCCCGTGACAGTATCGAGAACAATATTTTATGCAGGGATGCCTAGCACAACAGCGTGGGGTCATTGCTTTTTATCAACGTGATGTGCCTCTCGCCAATGTGTTTTCAAATATCTTATTCAGGCTAATTTCTACTGACTCTGAAATTTTTGAGGTGCATGTGTGTGAAAAACACAACGAGCAGCATGGTACCAAGTACTGTGCAAGGGGTGTCCAGTGTAATTATCGTTGTCTGGCTGAACGAGACAAGAGATGAAGTTCCACAATTTAGGTGGCTAACTTTAATAAATCGACGGCTATCACTGTTTTTTTTTGCACGCATTGAATATCTGTGCGAGCGAAAGTGTTCCTTGTTTACATGTGTATGCTCCATTCATTGTCAATAAACAATGTAAGCTTACTTGCTCGGTGGTTTTTTGCCATTTGAGACGTTCCGGTCACTTGGTGACATAGTGAAAATATTTATAGTAACGTTAGGCTGCGGGACGCGCGAATACGACCCCGCAATTACAGCGAATAAACGCCCGTAACTTTGCGGGCGCGCACCGTGACCGCCCGCACCCGCCACCATAGCAGCCGTCGTAATGCCCCAGCGCAATTATGATGATAGTCTTAACAGCACCACATCTAGGTCAGATAAGTTAGTTCATAACACCACCGCTACCCTTATTTTTATTGCATTGTCAAAGGTACAGTTTTCCCTTCTCGAAATTGCAGTATATAGGTGTTCTGTGGTGATACCACCACAAGGGCTATTCTACACTTTCTCAAAAGCACTGAAACGCTTACTAAGGTCGAGGAGGAAAATCACTGTGCTAGAAGGACCATAAGAACAAGAAAGAAGGCAGGGAGGTTAACCAGGCCTATGCCTGGTTTGCTACCCTACGCGGGGTACTCTCTAGATACTGCGGAGGGTATCGCAGTAGTAAAAAGGTCAAGTTACCTTTCAGAGTGTTCTTCTACTCTTCGAAAGCATTAGGCAGAGTGTAATTTATTTTCATTTTGTATGAAACGAGAGAGTGCAACAGCTTTCTACTCTTTCTCTTTTTGAGAGAGTGAGATTCCCATGTACCCTTCCGGCACTAGAGAGTAAATCGCGGTTACGCTCTTGCTCTTGATTACTTTTAGTAGCGTTGACGCATCACGAGGCATTAGCACTACCACATAACTACACATATATGCAGTAAAAAGTACCAAATTAGTTTTTGAAACGTTAGATATGCTTAACAAAAAGAAGAGCGTTTCCAGCGCGTGCCAGTGGATTTCAGCGCAGTGGAAGGCAGTCAGAACTCATAATATGCACGTTTATAGCCTCGAATCTGTGGTAGTGAAGTAAGCGAATACTATCTCATTCAATCAGTAAAGGTGGAACCTCGACGCAAACGGCTTTGACATTCCCTTTTATTAATATCCATGTTTTCGCTATGGTCATCGTACACGGGTTATGTTGCCATAAGCCTAACGCGCAGTACGGCTGTAATGAAGTATGGTGGCTTTAGGCGTAGAAGTGAACAAGAATGACTAAAAATATGTCAAAGGGGGTGAAATAAAATCTAAATTGTTTAGCCTGCACTTCAGATGCACGATGTTTTCTATGCAGAAATGACTAACCGCTTAGCGAGTCAGTGCAAATGACGTTCATAGAATTGGTTGCGCTAAAGCTTCAACGTAAACGTTTTCATCTCACGAAGCACAAACAAGCACAGTAAGGACGCTAGCTACAGTCTGGCTGGTTTTCAGAAGTGCGGAGGCACTCAAATCTAAGCATCTAAACAAAAAGACATATAATCAAGATTATACCCTGTGACATGAAAAAATAACGATTCATCATCTCTCAGCGTAGTATACTGATTGGCGTGTCGTGCTCGCAAACTGCAGTGTGTGAAGACGTGGAAACTTCAAGTCCCACTCAAT
>WOVY01008625.1:0-18180 GCA_013436015.1 Rhipicephalus annulatus | reverse complement strand
AAAGCACTGCGGTAAAGCCTGCTAGAGGAGAAGAGCATTACATGATACGGAATGGACGCATGCCCAGGCCACTTGTGCATCAAACAATTATAAGCATTTGCGACTGCTCAGGCAAAATATGCATCTTGGCACGTCCGTTTCAGGGAGACAAAAAGACAATTACCAAAAGATGACTAAGCTTCACTGCATCGCAAAAGCACTGCGGTAAAGCCAGCGTGAGCAGAAGAGCACAACATGATACGAAATGAACGCATGCCCACGCCACTTGTGCATCAAAAAATATAAGTATTTGCGAGTGCTCAGGCCAAATATGCATCTTGGCACGTCCGTTTCAGGGAGACAGAAAGACAATTATCAAAAGATGATTAAGCTTCACTGCATCGCGAAAGCACTGCGGTAAAGCCAAAGCGGGCATAAAGCATTAAATGATACGAAATGAACGCATGCACAGGCCACTTGTGCGTGAAACAATTAGAAGCATTTGCGACTTCTCAGGCTAAATATGCATCTTGGCACGTCCGTTTCAGGCAAAGAAAAGGACAAAAAACAAAATATGATCAAGCTTCACTGCATCTAAAAAGCACTGCGGTAAAGCCAGCGTGAGCAGAAGAGCATTACATGATACGAATAGAACGCATGCCCAGGCCACTTGTGCATCAAACAAATATAAGCATTTGCGACTGCTCAGGCAAAATATGCATCTTGGCACGTCCGTTTCAGGGAGACAAAAAGACAATTACCAAAAGATGACTAAGCTTCACTGCATCGCAAAAGCACTGCGGTATGCCAGCGTGAGCAGAAGAGCATTTCATGATGCGAAATTAACGCATGCACAGGCCACTTTTGCATCAAACAATTATAAGCATTTGCGACTGCTCAGGCCAAATATGCATCTTGGCACGTCCGTTTTAGGGAGACAAAAAGACAATTACCAAAAGGTGATTAAGTTTCACTGCATCGCGAAATCACTTCGGTAAAGCGAGGGTGAGCAGAAGAGCAATATATTATACGAAATGAACGCATGCACAGGCCACTTGTGCATCAAACAAATATAAGCATTTGCGACTGCTCAGGCCAAATATGCATCTTGGCACGATCGTTCCAGGGAGACAAAAAGACAATTACCAAAAGATGATAAAGCTTCACTGCATCGCGAAAGCACTGCGGTAAAGCCTGCTAGAGCAGAAGAGCATTACATGATACGAAATGAACGCATGCGCAGGCCACTTGTGCATCAAACAAATATAAGCATTTGCGACTGCTCAGGCCAAATATGCGTCTTGGCACGTTCGTTTCAGGGAGACAAAAAGACAATTACCAAAAGATAATTAGGCTTCACTGCATCGCGAAAGCACGGCGGTAAAGCCAGTGTAAACAGAAGAGCGTTACATGATACGAAATGAACGCATGCACAGGTCACTTGTTCATCAAACAATTATAAGCATTTGCGACTGCTCAGGCCAAATATGAATCTTGGCACGTCCGTTTCAGGCAAACAAAAGGACAGATACTCAAATATGATTAAGTTTCACTGCATCTCAAAAGCTCTGCGGTATGCCAGCGTGAGAATAAGAGCATTACATGATATAATATGAACGCATGCACAGGCCACTTGTGCATCAAACAAATATAAGCATTTGCGACTGCTCAGGTCAAATATGCATCTTGGCACGTTCGTTTCAGGTAAACAAAAGGACAAATACTTAAATATGATCAAGCTTCACTGCATCGCGAAAGCACTGCGGTATGCCAGCGTGAGCAGAAGAGCATTACATGATGCGAAATGAACGCATGCACAGGCCACTTTTGCATCAAACAAATTTAAGCATTTGCGACTACTCAGGCTAAATAAGCATCTTGGCACGTCCGTATCAGGCAAACAAAAGGACAAATACTCAAATATGTTCAAGCTTCACTGCAATGCAAAAGTACTGCGAAAAAGCCAGCGTGAGCAAAAGAGCATTACATGATAAAAAATGAACGCATGCACAGGCAACTTGTGCATCAAACAAACATAAGCGTTTGCGACTGCTCAGGCCAATTATGGATCTTAGCACGATCTGTTCAGAGAGACAAAAAGACAATTACCAAAAGATGATTAGGCTTACCTGCATCGCAAAAGCACTGCGGTAAAGCCAGCGTGAGCAGAAGAGCATTACATGATGCGAATTGAACGCATGCCACAGGCCACTTGTGCATCAAACAATTATAAGCATTTGCGACTGCTCAGGCCAGATATGTATCTAGGCACGTCTGTTTCAGGCAAACAAAAGGACAAATACTTCAATATGTTCAAGCTTCACTGCAATGCAAAAGCACTGCGAAAAAGCCATCGTAAGCAAAAGAGCATTACAAGATACGAAATGAACGCATGCACAGGCCACTTTTGCATCAAACAAATATAAGCATTTGCGACTGCTCAGGCCAAATATGCATCTTGGCACGTCCGTTTTAGGGAGACAAAGAGACAATTACTAAAATATTATCGAGCTTCACTGCATCGCAAAAGCACTGCGGTAAAGCCGGCATGAGCAGAAGACCATTACATGATGCGAAATGAACGCATGCACAGGCCACTTGTGCATAAACAAATATAAGCATTTGCGACTACTCAGGCTAAATAAGCATCTTGGCACGTCCGTTTCAGGCAAACATAAGGACAAACACTTAAATATGTTCAAGCTTCACTGCACTGCAAACGCACTGCGAAAAAGCCAGCGTGAGCAAAAGAGCACAACATGATACAAAATGAACGCATGCACAGGCAACTTTTGCATCAAACAATTAAAAGCATTTGCGACTGCTCAGGGCAAATATGCATCTTGGCACGTCCGTTTCAGGGAGACAAAAAGACAATTACCAAAAGATGACTAAGCTTCACTGCATCGCAAAAGCACTGCGGTATGCCAGCGTGAGCAGAAGAGCATTACATGATGCGAAATGAACGCATGCACAGGCCACTTTTGCATCAAACAAATTTAAGCATTTGCGACTACTCAGGCTAAATAAGCATCTTGGCACGTCCGTTTCAGGCAAACAAAAGGACAAATACTTAAACATGTTCAAGCTTCACTGCAATGCAAAAGTACTGCGAAAAAGCCAGCGTGAGCAAAAGAGCATTACATGATACAAAATGAACGCATGCACAGGCAATGTTTGCATCAAACATTTAAAAGCAATTGCGACTGCTCAGGCCAAATATGCATCTAGGCACGTCCGTTTTAGGGAGACAAAAAGACAATTACCAAAAGATGATTATGCTTCACTGCATCGCGAAATCACTTCGGTAAAGCGAGGGTGAGCAGAAGAGCAATACATTATACGAAATGAACGCATGCACAGGCCACTTGTGCATCAAACAAATATAAGCATTTGCGACTGCTCAGGCCAAATATGCATCTTGGCACGATCGTTCCAGGGAGACAAAAAGACAATTACCAAAAGATGATAAAGCTTCACTGCATCGCAAAAGCACTGCGGTAAGGCCTGCTAGAGGAGAAGAGCATTACATGATACGAAATGAACGCATGCCCAGGCCACGTGTGCATCAAACAAATATAAGCATTTGCGACTGCTCAGGCCAAATATGCATCTTGGCACGTCCGTTTCAGGCAAAAAAAGGACAAATACTTAAATAATATCAAGCTTCACTGCATTGCGAAAGCACTGCAGTAAGGCCAGCTTGAGTAGAAGAGCATTACAAGATACAAAATGAACGCATGCCCAGACCACTTGTGCATCAAACAAATATAAGCATTTTCGACTGCTCAGGCCAAATATGCATCTTGGCACGTTCGTTTCAGGGAGACAAACGGACAATTACCAAAAGATGATTAAGCTTCACTGCATCGCGAAAGCTATTCCGTGAAGCCAACGTGAGCAGAAGAGCATTACATGATACGAAATGAACGCATGCACAGGCCAGTTGTGCACCAAACAATTATAAGCATTTGCGACTGATCAAGCCAAATATGCATCTTGGCACGTCCGTTTCAGGCAAACAAAAGGACAAATACTTAATTATTATCAATCTTCACTGCATCGCAAAAGCACTTCGCTAAAGCCAGCTTGAGCAGAAGAGCATTACATGATACGAAATGAACGCATGCCAGGCCACTTGTGCATCAAACAAATATACGCAATTGCGACTGCTCAGGCTAAATATATGTCTTGGCACGTCCGTTTCAGGCAAACAAAAGGACAAATACTTAAATTTGGTCAAGCTTCACTGCATCGCAAAAGCACTGCGGTATGCCAGCGTGAGCAGAAGAGCATTACATGATACGAAATGAACACATGCACAGGCCACTTGTGCATCAAACAAATATATGCATTTGCGACTGCTTAGGCCAAATATGCATCTTGGCACGTCTGTTTCAGGCAAACAAAAGGACAAATACCTAATTTTGGTCAAGTTTCACTGCATCACAAAAGCACTGCGGTAAAGCCAGTGTGAGCAGAAGAGCATTACATGATGCGAAATGAACGCATGCACAGGCCACTTGTGCGTAAACAAATATAAGCATTTGCTACTGCTCAGGCCAAATATGCATCATGGCACGATCGTTTCAGTGAGACAAAAAGACAATTACCAAAAGATGATAAAGCTCCACTGCATCGCGAAAGCACTGCGGTAAAGCCAGCTAGAGCAGAAGATCATTACTTGATACGAAATGAACGCATGCACAGGCCACTTGTGCATCAAACAAATCTAAGCATTTGCGACTGCTCAGACCAAATATGCATCTTGGCACGATCGTTTCAGGCAGACAAAAAGACAATTACTAAAATATTATCAAGCTTCACCGCATCGCAAGAGCACTGCGGTAAAGCTAGCGTGAGCAGAAGAGCATTACATGATGCGAAATGAACGCATGCACAGGCCATTTGTGCAGCAAAAAAATATATGCATTTGCGACTGCTCAGGCCAAATATGCATCTTGGCACGTCCGTTTCAGGCAAAGAAAAGGACAAATACTTAAATTTGATCAAGCTTCACTGCATCGAAAAAGCACTGTGGTAAAGCCAGCGTGAGCAGAAGAGCATTACATGATGCGAAATGAACGCATGCACAGGCCACTTGTGCATCAATTATAAGTATTTGCGACTGCTCAGGACAAATATGCATCTTAGCACGTCCGTTTCAGGCAAACAAAACGACAAATACTTAAATATGTTCAAGCTTCACTGCAATGCAAAAGCACTGCGAAAAAGCCAGCGTGAGCAAAAGAGCATTACATGATACGAAATGAACGCATTCACAGGCCACTTGTGCATCAAACAATTATAAGCATTTGCGACTGCTCAGGCCAAATATGCATCTTGGCACGATCGTTTCAGGGAGACAAAAAGACAATTACCAAAAGATGATAAAGCTTCACTGCATCGCGAAAGCACTGCGGTAAAGCCAGCTAGAGCAGAAGAGCATTACAAGATACGAAATAAACGCATGCACAGGCCACTTTTGCATTAAACAATTATAAGCATTTGCGACTGCTCAGACCAAATATGCATCTTGGCACATCCGTTTTAGTGAGACAAAAAAGACAATTACCAAAAGATGATTAAGCTTCACTGGATCGCGAAATCACTTCGGTAAAGCCAGGGTGAGCAGAAGAGCATTACATGATACGAAATGAACGCATGCACAGGCCACTTGTGCATCAAACAAATATAAGCATTTGCGACTGCTCACGCCATGAATCTTGGCACGTCTGTTTCAGGCAAACAAAAGGACAAATACTAAATTATGATAAGGTTTAACTGCATCGCAAAAACACTGCGGTATGTCAGCGTGAGCAGAAGAACACTACATGATACTAAATGAACGCATGCACAGGCCACTTGTGCATCAAACAAATATATGCATTTGCGACTGCTCAGGCCAAATATGCATCTTGGCACGTCCGTTTCAGGCAAACAAAAGGACAAATACCTAAATTTCATCAAGCTTCACTGCATCGCAAAAGCACTGCAGGTAAAGCCAGCGTGAGCAGAAGAGCATTACACGATGCGAATTGAACGCATGCACAGGCCACTTGTGCATCAAACAATTATAAGCATTTGCGACTGCTCAGGCCAAATATGCATCTTGGCACGTCCGTTTCAGGGAAACAAAAGGACAAATACCAAAAGATGATTAAGCTTCACTGCATCGCAAAAGAACTGCGGTATGCCAGCGTGAGCATAAGAGCATTACATGATAGGAAATGAACACATGCACAGGCCACTTGTGCATCAAACAAATATATGCATTTGCGACTGCTTAGGCCAAATATGCATCTTGGCACGTCCGTTTCAGGCAAACAAAAGGACAAATACCTAAATTTGGTCAAGTTTCACTGCATCACAAAAGCACTGCGGTAAAGCCAGTGTGAGCAGAAGAGCATTACATGATGCGAAATGAACGCATGCACAGGCCACTTGTGCGTAAACAAATATAAGCATTTGCTACTGCTCAGGCCAAATATGCATCATGGCACGATCGTTTCAGTGAGACAAAAAGACAATTACCAAAAGATGATAAAGCTCCACTGCATCGCGAAAGCACTGCGGTAAAGCCAGCTAGAGCAGAAGAGCATTACTTGATACGAAATGAACGCATGCACAGGCCACTTGTGCATCAAACAAATATAAGCATTTGCGACTGCTCAGACCAAATATGCATCTTGGCACGATCGTTTCAGGCAGACAAAAAGACAATTACTAAAATATTATCATGCTTCACCGCAATCGCAAGAGCACTGCGGTAAAGCTAGCGTGAGCAGAAGAGCATTACATGATGCGAAATGAACGCATGCACAGGCCATTTGTGCAGCAAAAAAATATATGCATTTGCGACTGAGTCAGGCCAAATATGCATCTTGGCACGTCCGTTTCAGGCAAAGAAAAGGACAAATACTTAAATTTGATCAAGCTTCACTGCATCGAAAAAGCACTGTGGTAAAGCCAGCGTGAGCAGAAGAGCATTACATGATGCGAAATGAACGCATGCACAGGCCACTTGTGCATCAAACAAATATAAGTATTTGCGACTGCTCAGGACAAATATGCATCTTAGCACGTCCGTTTCAGGCAAACAAAACGACAAATACTTAAATATGTTCAAGCTTCACTGCAATGCAAAAGCACTGCGAAAAAGCCAGCGTGAGCAAAAGAGCATTACATGATACGAAATGAACGCATTCACAGGCCACTTGTGCATCAAACAATTATAAGCATTTGCGACTGCTCAGGCCAAATATGCATCTTGGCACGATCGTTTCAGGGAGACAAAAAGACAATTACTAAAAGATGATAAAGCTTCACTGCATCGCGAAAGCACTGCGGTAAAGCCAGCTAGAGCAGAAGAGCATTACAAGATACGAAATAAACGCATGCACAGGCCACTTTTGCATTAAACAATTATAAGCATTTGCGACTGCTCAGACCAAATATGCATCTTGGCACATCCGTTTTAGTGAGACAAAAAAGACAATTACCAAAAGATGATTAAGCTTCACTGGATCGCGAAATCACTTCGGTAAAGCCAGGGTGAGCAGAAGAGCATTACATGATACGAAATGAACGCATGCACAGGCCACTTGTGCATCAAACAAATATAAGCATTTGCGGCTGCTCACGCCATGAATCTTGGCACGTCTGTTTCAGGCAAACAAAAGGACAAATACTATATTATGATAAGGTTTAACTGCATCGCAAAAACACTGCGGTATGTCAGCGTGAGCAGAAGAACACTACATGATACTAAATGAACGCATGCACAGGCCACTTGTGCATCAAACAAATATATGCTTTTGCGACTGCTCAGGCCAAATATGCATCTTGGCACGTCCGTTTCAGGCAAACAAAAGGACAAATACCTAAATTTCATCAAGCTTCACTGCATCGCAAAAGCACTGCGGTAAAGCCAGCGTGAGCAGAAGAGCATTACACGATGCGAATTAAACGCATGCACAGGCCACTTGTGCATCAAACAATTATAAGCATTTGCGACTGCTCAGGCCAAATATGCATCTTGGCACGTCCGTTTCAGGGAAACAAAAGGACAAATACCAAAAGATGATTAAGCTTCACTGCATCGCGAAAGCACTGCGGTAAAGCCAGTGTGAGCAGAAGAGCATTATATGATACGAAATAAACCCACGCACAGGCCACTTGTGAATCAAACAAATATAAGCATTTACGACTGCTCAGGCCAAATAGGCATCCAGGCACGTCTGCTTCAGGCAAACAAAAGAGCAAATACTAAAATATGATCAAGCTTTACTGCATCGCAGAAGCACTGCAGTAAAGCCAGCGTGAGCATAAGAGCATTACATGATACGAAATGAACGCATGCCCAGGCCACTTGTGCATCAAACAACTATAAGCATTTGCGACTGCTCAGGCCAAATATGCATCTTGGCACGTCCGTTTCAGGCAAACAAAAGGACAAATACCTAAATTTCATCAAGCTTCACTGCATCGCAAAAGCACTGCGGTATGCCAGCGTGAGCAGAAGAGCATTACCTGATACGAAATGAACGCATGCACAGGCCACTTGTGCTTCTAACAAATATACGCAATTGCGACTGCTCAGGCCAAATATGCATCTTGGCACGTCCGTTTCACGCAAACAAAAGGACAAATACTTAAATTTGGTCAAGCTTCACTGCATCGCAAAAGCATTGAGGTATGCCAGCGTGAGCAGCAGAGCATTACATGATACGAAATGAACACATGCACAGGCCACTTGTGCATCAAACAAATATATGCATTTGCGACTGCTTAGGCCAAATATGCATCTTGGCACGTCCGTTTCAGGCAAACAAAAGGACAAATACTTAAATTTGGTCAAGTTTCACTGCATCACAAAAGCACTGCGGTAAAGCCAGTGTGAGCAGAAGAGCATTACATGATGCGAAATGAACGCATGCACAGGCCACTTGTGCATAAAACAAATATAAGCATTTGCTACTGCTCAGGCCAAATATGCATCTTGGCACGATCGTTTCAGGGAGACAAAAAGACAATTACCAAAAGATGATAAAGCTCCACTGCATCGCGAAAGCACTGCGGTAAAGCTAGCGTGAGCAGAAGAGCATTAAATGATGAAAAAATGAACGCATGCACAGGCCATTTGTGCAGCAAACAAATGTATGCATTTGCGACTGCTCAGGCCAAATATGCATCTTGGCACGTCCGTTTCAGGCAAACAAAAGGACAAATACCCTAATTATTATCAAGCTTCACTGCATTATTATTAACAAGCTTCACGATTAATTATTATCAAGCTTCACGACTTTGTTCGGCAGCAGTGCGTCAACAGTGCACATACTAATCGGCATCTTCTCATCTCGCAGTGGGACGATTATCTTTGAAGCACGATCACCGTCCGCACCAGGAAGGTGACATCGCCCGGTGCTGCTGCTCTACACCTGACAAGGAACGTCGCATGCGCAAGCGTCAGCGACACCTGACAAGGAACGTCGCGTGCGCAAGCGTCAGCGACACCTACAGCACCTATTTAAACCGCTGTAACATTGACTGGCGACTTTGTTCGGCAGCAGTGCGTCAACAGTGCACATACTAATCGGCATCTTCTCATCTCGCAGTGGGACGATTATCTTTGAAGCACGATCACCGTCCGCACCAGGAAGGTGACATCGCCCGGTGCTGCTGCTCTACACCTGACAAGGAACGTCGCATGCGCAAGCGTCAGCGACACCTGACAAGGAACGTCGCGTGCGCAAGCGTCAGCGACACCTACAGCACCTATTTAAACCGCTGTAACATTGACTGGCGACTTTGTTCGGCAGCAGTGCGTCAACAGTGCACATACTAATCGGCATCTTCTCATCTCGCAGGTAAGCACAAGATTTTGTGCTCCTAAGTCCATAGTACCTTCTTGTTGTCTTGCACTGCTGCCGAGCAGAGTTCTTGTGTCACTTGCATTCGTTTTCTTTCAACATTGTGTTTCCGTGTTCTTGCTGTCTGTGGCCATCTCGAAATGACTGGCCGCAACACGCGAAAAACGGGCAAAGAGGACACTGACGATAAACTTAGCGATAGCATGGCAATGCAACAGGGGATTGATAGCCTTAGAAAGGAGGTGATGTCAGAACTTCGCTCACTGAAACAGAGCGTTCAGTACTGTAGCGAGTCTTGCGACAGCGTGACTGAGATGGGCAAAGACATAAAAGAGCTCATAAATGAGATAAAAGAGCTAAAGTTAAGCAATCGGAAACTAAAGGAAGAGAACGAGAGGTTGACTGCGCGAGTCGATGAATTGGAGCAATATACTCGCTCCAATAATGTAGAGATTAAGGGAGTTCCGGTAGAACCAGATGTGATTGACGTGGTCTCGAAGATGGGTCAGCTCATTGGAGAATCGGTATCGAAAGATGATATTGACATCTGTCACCGCGTCTTCACGACTAAGCACAGCGAACCAAACATAATTGTGCGCTTTGTCCGTCGTGAGAAGCGAAATTCTTTTCTGGCGAAGGCCAGGAAGACTCGCCTAACGGGCACATTGCTTGGTTGTAGTTCTACAAAACCTGTGTTTGTTAATGAGCACCTGACACGTCAGAATAAGCAACTTCTCGGTGCTGCTGTGGCTAGGAAGAGGGTGGCAGGCTGGCGATATGTCTGGACAAAGGATGGACGAATTTTTGCTCGTCGAGACGAAAACTCGGCCGTTCTGCGCTTAAATTCCGCAAGCGACTTAGAGAAGATGACGCAGTCAGCCGACGCGTCATAATTATGAGACTGTTGCCTACGTGGCCCTTTTTTCTTGTAGATTACTGCCGTCATGGCTGTAAAACCTTCTTCACTTAAACACCTACCTGGATGTGATCACTTGTCTTTTCTGCATGTGAATGCGCGATCGCTGGAATCCAAACATGACGAATTCGAACTATTTCTTGCTAGCACGGGCGTACCGTTTGATATCATCATGGTATCTGAAACGTGGTACACAAAGTATTCCGTGCCGTTCGCCCAACCAGGCTACCAAAGCTTTGCTTTAAACCGCTCTCAACGTAAAGGAGGGGGCGTGCTGTTGTTGGCTAAGGCTGAGCTAAACGTGAGCATCATTGACGAATTCTCTGTTTCAAATGCTAACTTCGAAGTTCTAAGCGTGCGTAGTCGATCCAATATCTTCTGTGTCGTCTACCGCCCACCTGACGCCAATATACACACCTTTTTCTGTTTTCTTGAAGAATATTTTGACTTCATTCGTTCCAACAAATATTCTCTTTTTCTTGCCGGTGATTTCAATATAGACATGCTAAAAACCTCAAGAGATCAGATCGAACTGTCAGCTTTACTGCAGTCAAACGGGTTTGTAAACACTATTGTAAATTCTACCCGCATTACTCATTCGTCAAATACCCTTATCGATCTATTCGTCACTAACACCGACAGAAAAAACCTTTGTAGCGGTTCGATTGCAAGCGATATGAGTGACCATCTTCCCATCTTTACTTTCATCGAAAATGAAGTCCCAACTAAGCGGATTACCGATCCGCCTCAGCGTTTCCAAGATATAAACAGTGCATCTCTGGACGCTTTCCGTAACGATGTTGAAGCCCACGACTGGCGTCAAGTTTTTAGAAAACATGACTCAAATTCCATGTACGAGACCTTTATTGCTGAACTGAGGACACTGTACAATAAGCACTTCCCATACGTTGTTAGGCATAGAAGTAATAAATCGCGAAAGCCATGGCTAACCAATTACCTTCGCAGCCAAATCAAGGTAAAAAATAACCTTTATTGGGATTTCATCAGGACCAGAAACCCTGAAACATGGAAAAAATTTAAATCTTTCCGAAATCGCTTGAATGCTACGCTAAAGAGAGCAAAGGAAGAATATTTTTTCAAGCATTTCTCTGTCGCGGCAAACACTGAGCTGCTGTGGAAACGACTAAACGCCATAGTTCATCCTAAGACTGACCGTGCGATTTCGAGCCTGTGTGTAAACGGTCTCATGAAGTGCGGTTCAGATTTGTCAAACGCACTCAATGACCATTTCATTGCGGTAGGCCAGTCAGGCGCTTGCAACGTAAATCCATATCCCATTCAAGGTACCAGTTCACCCTACTCCAGTATGGTATTCTTCCCAACAATGGAGAGTGAAGTTGTCGGTATATTTAGGAGCTTAAAAACTTCTAGATCACTGGATGCAAACGACATGCAAATCCGCCCTATAAAGCACATCATCGACATTATTGCTCCTATTCTGGCAACACTGTACAATTTAGTGCTTGAAAGTAGCTGTTTTCCAGAAAAAATGCAAACAGCAAGGGTAATTGCCATACACAAGGGGGGCGATGAAAATGATTTGGGAAATTTTAGACCAATTTCTATACTCCCAATCTTATCAAAAGGCCTGGAAAAGATTATTCACGCACGACTTGTTCGCTTCCTAAATAAACACTCTCTCATTTCATTGGCCCAGTACGGGTTCTTGAAAGGAAAATCCACAGAACAAGCACTACTTGCTCAAAAAGAATGTATAATAGATGCCTTTGAAGATAAAAATATAGTACTAGGTGTATACATCGACTTCTCAAAAGCTTTTGATTGTGTGCAACATAACCTACTACTGTATAAGCTAGAACACTATGGCGTGCGTGGGAGGTCCAATGACCTTCTGCGTTCATACCTTCGCCATAGAAGTCAATTTGTCACAAATGACACTTTCGATTCAAAGACTAAACGCCTGAAGTCCGGGGTGCCCCAGGGCAGTATACTCGGCCCGCTCCTATTCATCGTCTACATAAACGACATTTTTTCCTCTTTTACTAATTGTAAGTGGGTAGGTTACGCCGATGATACAGCCCTTTTTTTCAGCGGAGTAAAGCCGGATGGGTTGGTATCTTTAGCTAATGATGCGCTTGCAGAAGTATCAGCGTGGTCAAAAAGAAATTCCTTGAAAATTAACACAAAAAAGACTCAAGCCATAATTTTCCGCACTAGAAACAGAGTTATTGAACTGACAAAAAAGTTGTATCTTGATAATGACGAAATTAGTGTTGTTAGAGAGATCAAAGCTTTGGGTGTCACTTTCACAGAAACATTGTCGTGGAATAAGCATGTGCAAAATGTTTGCAACAAGTTAAATTCCGTCACTGCATTAATTAATAAAAACCGTCAAATATTACCAGTAAAAGCTAAACGTTTGATATATAATGGATTATTTTTATCGACATTAATTATTGTCATCTTGTATGGGGTACTACATCCTCTGACAACTTGAAAAAACTCGGTATATGCCAAAAGCGCGCAATTCGTGCAATAGCCAACGTTTCGTATGCTACTCATACTGCCCCTTATTTTGAAGCATATAATATACTCAAAGTTAAATTCGTCTACGCATTCCGTCTTTCCTGTACATACCGTCTCGCCATGAGGACTAATAACACCGAATTCATCAGTTTGTTTCGCCTAGCAAGACGTCACTATACATACGACACAAGAAGTCAGGATGACTGGTTCCAGCCAATATGCCGCACAAACTATGGCAATCAGTCTGTATCGTATCAACTAGCCGTAATCTTAAACAAATATACAAAACATGGCATAGCCGCTGAGTCGGCCTCAGCACGCACCTTTCGCTCATTCTTATCGGGTGAAGTTTAGACTTCATTTCACACTAACATCTAGTCGTATTCATCAGTCGCAGAATGATACGCACGGTTCATCTGTTTGCACATGGCGTTTTTTTTTTCTCTTTTTGACTGCGTGCGTTTTGGCTTGCTCATTCTCTTTCGGAAATTGTTTACTTTTTTTTGTTTTTTTTTTTCATATGAATTTTTTTTTTTTGTACTGTGCGTCGAAATTGTAATCTTCTTTTCACCAATAGGACTTATTATCATGGTCCACATAATAAACCGAGGCTATAACATTTCTCATACTAGAGAAATGTGCTCAGTGTTGGTAACTACTACCTGTTTTAGATTTCGTTCAAATGACTGTTACGTTCATGTCGTTTACCAATGACTACGACATTTTTTTTAACGTTTTTTTTGTTCTCAGTGTAATACTGATTTATTGCCTTTGCAGTTTTTTGTTGGACTATTTATCAACTTCTGTTGTACACGTAACATTACCTACAACTGTTCGTTTTTTTTTTCTTTTTTGTCCTTTTTTCCATAAGTCTTATGAATGTGTATTACTATGTATAATGATGTATAAAGACCAAGTCCTCCCATGTTTCTCCTAGAAATCGCTACATTTGCCTCTTCCTGTCAATGTGCATTCAAATCAAATGTTTTATTTCCAGCAAAATCAATTTTTGTGTGGTTGATCATTGTTACTGCTGGACTTTGTAGGGGGCCGGAGCTTTGTCAAGCCACAGTACTGCGGCTTTTTTTCCGTCACCCCCCATATTTCTCTATGAGAAATAAAAGTTGATTGATTGATTGATTGATTGATTAATAAGCACTGCGGTAAAGCCAGCGTGAGCAAAAGAGCATTACTTGATACGAAATGAACGCATGCACAGGCCACTTTTTCATTAAACAATTATAAGCATTTGCGACTGCTCAGGCCAAATATGCATCTTGGCACGTCCGTTTTAGGGAGACAAAAAAGACAATTACCAAAAGATGATTAAGCTTCACTGGATCGCGAAATCACTTTGGTAAAGCCAGGGTGAGCAGAAGAGCATTACATGACACGAAATGAACGCATGCACAGGCCACTTGTGCATCAAACAAATATAAGCATTTGCGACTGCTCAGGCCAAACATGAATCTTCGCACGTCTGTTTCAGGCAAACAAAAGGACAAGTACTAAATTATGATTAGGTTTAACTGCATCGCAAAAACACTGCGGTATGCCAGCGTGAGCAGAAGAACATTACATGATACTGAATGAACGCATGCACAGGCCACTTTTGCATCTAACAAATATATGCATTTGAACCTGCTCAGGCCGAATATGCATCTTGGCACGTCCGTTTCAGGCAAACAAATGGTCAAATACCTAAATTTCATCAAGCTTCACTGCATCGCAAAAGCATTGCGGTAAATCCAGCGTGAGCAGAAGAGCATTACACGATGCGACTTTAACGCATGCACAGGCCACTTGTGCATCAAACAATTATAAGCATTTGCGACTGCTCAGGCCAAATATGCATCTTGGCACGTCCGTTTAAGGGAGACAAAAAGACAAATACCAAAAGATGATAAAGCTTCACTGCATCGCGAAAGCACTGCGGTAAAGCCAGCTAGAGCAGAAGAGCATTACATGATACGAAATGAACGCATGCACAGGCCACTTTTGCATTAAACAAATATAAGCATTTGCGACTGCTCAGGTCAAATATGCATCTTGGCACGTTCGTTTCAGGCAAACAAAAGGACGAATACTTAAATATGATCAAGCTTCACTCCATCACAAAAGCATTGCGGTAAAGACAGCGTGAGCAGAAGAGTATTACATGATACGAAATGAACGCATGCACAAGCCACTTGTGCATCAAACAAATATAAGCATCTGCTCAGGTCAAATATGCATCTTGGCACGTCTGTTTCAGGCAAACAAAAGGACAAATACTAAAATATGATTAAGCTTCACTGCATCGCTAAAGCACTGCGGTAAAGCCAGTGTGAGCAGAAGAGCATTACATGATGCGAAATGAACGCATGCAGAGGCCACTTGTGCATAAAACAAATATAAGCATTTGCTACTGCTCAGGCCAAATATGCATCATGGCACGATCGTTTCAGGGAGATAAAAAGACAATTACCAAAAGATGATAAAGCTTCACCGCATCGCAAGAGCACTGCGGTAAAGCTAGCGTGAGCAGAAGAGCATTACATGATGCGAAATGAACGCATGCACAGGCCATTTGTGCAGCAAACAAATATATGCATTTGCGACTGCTCAGGCCAAATATGCATCTTGGCACGTCCGTTTCAGGCCAACAAAAGGACAAATACTTAAATTTGATCAAGCTTCACTGCATCGAAAAAGCACTGTGGTAAAGCCAGCGTGAGCATAAGAGCATTACATGATGCGAAATGAACGCATGCACAGGCCACTTGTGCATCAAACAAATATAAGCATTTGCGACTGCTCAGGCCAAATATGCATCTTAGCACGTCCGTTTCAGGCAAACAAAAGGACAAATACTTAAATATGATCAAGCTTTACTGCATCGCAGAAGCACTGCTGTAAAGCCAGCGTGAGCAGAAGAGCATTACTTGATACGAAATGAACGCATGCCTAGGCCACTTGTGCATCAATCAAATATAAGCATTTGCGACTGCTCAGGCCAAATATGCATCTTGCCACGTCCGTTTCAGGCAAACAAAAGGACAAATACTTAAATATGATTAAGCTTCACTGCATCGCAAAACCACTGCGGTATGGCAGCGTGAGCAGAAGAGCACTACATGATACGAAATGAACGCATGACAGGCCACTTGTGCATCAAACGAGTATGTGCATTTGCGACTGCTCAGGCCATTTATGCATCTTGGCACGTCCGTTTCAGGCAAACAAAAGGACAAATACTTAAATTTGGTCAAGTTTCGCTGCATCACAAAAGCCCTGCGGTAAAGCCAGTGTGAGCAGAAGAGCATTACATGATGCGAAATGAACGCATGCACAGGCCACTTGTGCATCAAACAAATATAAGCATTTGCGATTGCTCAGGCCAAACATGAATCTTCGCACGTCTGTTTCAGGCAAACAAAAGAACAAGTACTAAATTATTATTAGGTTTAACTGCATCGCAAAAACACTGCGGTATGCCAGCGTGAGCAGAAGAACATTACATGATACTGAATGAACGCATGCACAGGCCACTTTTGCATCTAACAAATATATGCATTTGAACCTGCTCAGGCCGAATATGCATCTTGGCACGTCCGTTTCAGGCAAACAAATGGTCAAATACCTAAATTTCATCAAGCTTCACTGCATCGCAAAAGCATTGCGGTAAATCCAGCGTGAGCAGAAGAGCATTACACGATGCGACTTTAACGCATGCACAGGCCACTTGTGCATCAAACAATTATAAGCATTTGCGACTGCTCAGGCCAAATATGCATCTTGGCACGTCCGTTTCAGGGAGACAAAAAGACAATTACCAAAAGATGATAAAGCTTCACTTCATCGCGAAAGCACTGCGGTAAAGCCAGCTAGAGCAGAAGAGCATTACATGATACGAAATGAACGCATGCACAGGCCACTTTTGCATTAAACAAATATAAGCATTTGCGACTGCTCAGGTCAAATATGCATCTTGGCACGTTCGTTTCAGGCAAACAAAAGGACAAATACTTAATATGATCAAGCTTCACTGCATCACAAAAGCATTGCGGTAAAGCCAGCGTGAGCAGAAGAGTATTACATGATACGAAATGAACGCATGCACAAGCCACTTGTGCATCAAACAATTATAAGCATCTGCTCAGGTCAAATATGGCTCTTGGCACGATCGTTCAGGGAGACAAAAAGACAATTACCAAAAGATGATAAAGCTCCACTGCATCGTGAAAGCACTGTGGTAAAGCCAGCTAGAGCAGAAGAGCATTATATGATACGAAATGAACGCATGCACAGGCCACTTGGCATCAAACAAATATAAGCATTTGCGACTGCTCAGGCCAAATATGCATCTTGGCACGATCGTTTCAGGCAGACAAAAAGACAATTACTAAAATATTATCAAGCTTCACCGCATCGCAAGAGCACTTCGGTAAAGCTAGCGTGAGCAGAAGAGCATTACATGATGCGAAATGAACGCATGCACAGGCCGTTTGTGCAGCAAACAAATATATGCATTTGCGACTGCTCAGGCCAAATATGCATCTTGGCACGTCTGTTTCAGGCAAACAAAAGGACAAATACTTAAATTTGATCAAGCTTCACTGCATCGCAAAAGCACTGCGGTAAAGCCAGCGTGAGCAGAAGAGCATTACATGATGCGAAATGAACGCATGCACAGGCCACTTGTGCATCAAACAAATATAAGCATTTGCGACTGCCTCAGGCCAAATATGCATCTTAGCACGTCCGTTTCAGGCAAACAAAAGGACAAATACTTAAATATGTTCAAGCTTCACTGCAATGCAAAAGCTCTGCGAAAAAGCCAGCGTGAGCAAAAGAGCATTACATGATACAAAATGAACGCATGCACAGGCCACTTGTGCATCAAACAATTATAAGCATTTGCGA